>JAOEGT010000013.1:142142-165681 GCA_025447795.1 Speoplatyrhinus poulsoni
CAAATGGTCATTATAACAAGCTATTCATTTGAATCAGGTGTGTTGGAGCAGGGAGACATGTAAAACATGCAGGGCTGCGGCCCTCCAGGACCAGGATTGGGGAGCACTGCTCTATACTGTCAGACACATCACACCGGTGAATAGCAGAGATGCCTGCGGGCAGCAACCCCCACCACTCCCGTCCCTGTAACCGCCGGTGCAGCCCCTCTTCACCCAAAACCACTACAGGCCGTCAACACAGATGCTGCGGTAACCGATAGGCAACCTGAGCCTTTACACGTGCTTCTACTTCAACACCAGAGAGTGTCCCAAAATGTCCTCTTCTGTTGCTTTCTAATAAAAGACATACATGAGTACTCATTATACTTGACCAGTAGAAGTACTAGGGGCTCCCCCAAGCCCCATTAGATATTTCCCTTTCTGATCTTACATCTTCAAATATGACATATAGCATATGAAAGAGATACTTTTACTTTTGACAGATGCAGCAAGTTTGTTATTTCATTATTTGTTGTTTCTCTTCTAGTATTCTAATGTTCGCTTGTTTTAAAGTAGTTGGCTAATCAATTTGTTAATGACATAACAAAAAGAAATAGCCTACTACCCATTTCAACATGTGATCATATATATGTGTGCGACTGTACACATTTATTTGTCGTTAATTTAACGTGTTATAGAACACACTCCACAATTACTGCCCCCACCCATCCCCTAAACCAAGATGCTTAAGTTTGTTTGCGGGTGTGGGGAATAGCTTGCTATTGATTTATCAGTCAGAGAAAAGCCCTGTTTGGCAGTCTAAAAATGCCCCCTCTGTCCATGGACTTTAGGGCTAGCTCCTGCCGCAGCCATGACTCGTATCAAATTATCTCTCTCCCTCCCCTAAATAGCAGCCGCAGTGGAACTACATCCTGGCAGTACGAGCAGATGCTTTAAGCAGGGTGAGAGAATACGCCGCAGGATCTACAAGGAGGTTCCTTCCTCGTGTAAAGGAATACGCAAGCACACATTAAACCTAAGAGGAAGACTGACGGCTACAAGAATACACTTAAAGTGTGTGTGTGTGTGTGTGTGGAGGCCACACTCTCAAGTGATGTGAGAGAATGAAGAGATGTGATATATGATACATTTGCCTAACTGTCTTTTAATCTAACATACCAATTATTGTGTGCGTGTACACACTGTGCGGGTGGGCCTTTCCCAATCAAGAGGTCTCGGCCACCATGACAGATCTGAGTCTTTGATTAACAACTGTCACTCAGTCAGAAGACAGAAAATTAACAGTCCAATTATTCAGTCACAGACAGGAGAAAATCTGTGTGTGTGTGTGTGCGCGTGTGCGTCAGACATAGCATTGTCATAGCAAAACCCTGTTCACCACCGTCACCCACAAGTCCACTGTGTGTCAACCAAGTTGGAATGCTTACAGTCACGTCACATGATAACGATGATATCATCAACTGTTCATGCCGACCTCTCTCAGCGAGATCACCTTGCAGTGCGGACCGGGCCGCAGTCATTGTGTGGTTTCCGTGTGCTCAAACACAGATTATGTACAAAGGTGCCGTTGCGTGACATCATGAGGTACGGGGCCACGCGTTAGGACCGTGAGAACGCCACCCAATAGATACAATAGCCCTACAGTTTGAGTGCCCGCGTAGCCGTCGAATACGAGAGATACTGTATGTTCAGATCATCCTAAAGATTACTTTCGGGAAAAAGGGAAGACTGGAATTTGTACACTGTAACTGAAATTGTAAACAGTATTGTAATTACTGAAAAATTGCTAGATCAAACATATAACGTTTTTACTATATGTTTTTCGACATTCTAATCAGATAAACCGCAGCTATAAATTTCAAAACCAAAAAGACAAGTAGTTCAATGTCTGGAGGTCAATCCTACATTATCCATTGGCAGAGGACCTATATTTGTCTCCTCAACAGAACTACTTTTTTAGTCTAGGAATTTGTATATTTATTTATATTGATATAGGTGTTTCTGAATTCTGGATTCACGTCAAATTTAAATATTCCGGAGAAAACCTGAAATTGGTGATTATGGAATATTAGTCGCCATGACGGCTGCGTGTGAAGATCACAACCTGTGTGTGCACTGTCATCTGCAATGCATAGGCCTACGCCTGTCCAGCCAGCGAACACTAAAATAACGTGAGATTCTGAGCGCCTTTGTCCCACAGGTTGATTCAAAGCAGATGTCGCCCAGCATCCATTCCATGTGTAGGCTACCGGTAGCATTTCACATCGTGGGTGCATCGTCCGTGAATGCACAGTATCCCAATGTGATGGTACGCAAGGAATTGCCTTGTTGTTGATGTTGCGCAATGTAAAGCCTGAAGGAGAAACTGCTTCCCTCATAAACCACGGTGCTAGTAGAAACCAAACAATGCCGGAGGTAAGTTGTCCTTCAGGCGGAGTACATACACGGGGGCAGGGACTCTCGACTAAGTATAAACCGCCGAAACACAACAAAGGGAGTTCTCATATTCATTTAGCCTTACCCTGATTCGACCAACACGAATTCCCAGGCCGCCAAAGGAAAGGAGCCTAAACTAAAATTCTACGAAGAGTATAATAATTATATTACCGTACTGGGAATAGTGTTGCAGCATAGTTAGTCAAATGCAAAGTCTATATAACAGCAAACTGTGAAATAAATTAAATAAGCCCACAGATGTATTCCTGATCAGATAATTAGGGAAATCAGTAGTCCAGGCTACTTACATGAACACTAACGCGATCACATGGGGAGTTAAATCCCTCACGAATAGGCTACGGTAAATATGAACAGGTATTTGTGAATCAGCTAAGACAATTTCATACACTTTACACACTATGTAGATTACACATTATGTAGATTGACTGCAGGTTCATTCAGACCCACCTAAAATGGTTACGAGTCAACAAACTAGCCCTTTTTTTTTTTGCAACAAAGTAGGCTAACTCAGACAGAAACCAATCGGCTTCTAGTGATCGAAACGATGGAAAAGCCGGTATAAATGGTCAGTACAAACCTGAAAAAAACGACTCCTTTCGTTTCCCAAGATGTTCCAAAAAGAGGGGCGATGGCGACGGAGCTGTTCCACCTATTATAACCATAGATTAGAACTCGTAGCTCCGGGAAACTCTCCAACCAAGTCAATAGTCTGATCACAATCCCTAGCCTCGCCTCGCTAGCGCCGTGCTCTTTACCCCGCCCGTCTGACAGCGATGATAGACAGCATCCATATACGCGGCACATTCCCGATCTGCCCCCTTGTGGTTCAATACATAACCGCTTGCAATTTGTAAAAAGCAGGCGGGTTGTTTATTTATTTATTTTTTACCCATTGCTCGTTTACGAAAATACATAACCTGTTGAGTTATGACGAGTAAGCACATAGTCTTAACTTGATATGCGGTAGGCCACTGATGTAAAACAAATGGCTTTCACAGCAGGGAGCTTCACAATGAGCAGGATTACACTGCAGGAATAGGTTTATAGCCTCAAATACGCCCTACATGCAATATTTAAAACCCAACATTTATTGCAGAATGAATTATGCATATCCAGGGAGTTGACAAATGGTATCAGACATCCTTACACATTATTAGGCTATATAAACCTAAAACACATCTTGCTGGTGTAAAAAAGGTTACAGTAATTGCATATGGTCTTTCTGACAATTATATAACACGAGCAAAACATACTGTACCACTATAAGTAAATAGTCTTTATTGTGAATGTGTTCCGTTTTCACATACCGACTACATGCACTGTATATATTACACACGTGCATCGCTGTTGCAACCTCCTCAGACATTTCACTAAGGTCTGGAATTAACACACCAAAATTATGATGCATTCATCAGCCGTGAAAAAGCACAATGATGCATTTCAAAATGTCATTAACTGCAGTATGAGTAGTACATTGTCAAAGTGCTTTAGGTTTATTTCAAACAATAATAAAAAGAAAAAAATATATAACCAAACATGTGTTTTAGTAGCTACACCATTGCTTGATTCAACAATAATTCCCATTTCTTGCCCAATTCAGATTTTATAGTCCAGTATTCTACTTTTAATGTAAAATCAGGTTTGTATTATTCATTTTCTTGTAGTAATAAATCTATAAGTTAGCAACACATAAATATAGGTCTACAAGAGCTCAGGGAAGAAACTCCTCCTTTGGAAATATCTTTACATTTATAGTCCTTAGTAATGTCTCTGATTGCCGATTGATTTCCATAGCTCTGTTTTGTCAGATGTATCTCAAACACTTTATTTTTCTGTGAATTATCTTCCTGCATGTGCAGCACATCATATTATTGACCCACATATTCACCTAAAGAAACTAACTATAAAAGACAAATAGATCAGCGCTCTACCTTACTTGTACAATAAGACAACGGCGTACTAGATCCAGACAGAAATTCATGTATATACATTTTCCCAACGGATTCTACATGTTCTCGACAAAGTCCAGACTTAAATTACTGACAACTATGCAAATTGTTTCGGTTTATTTGTTATTTTCAGTCTGTTAGCTAGACAGCATTGTTTTGTTTACTTTTATCATATAGGCTGATGTTAAACAGAGCAAAATAACAAAATGTGTGCACATCAACAAATTCATATGCATGCTTTTATAGGAGAATTTAGTATGTGAATTTAGTGTGAGGATGATGATGAGGATGACTGTCAGAGCGGAATCAGAGAATCCGGTTGATTTCTTCATCTTTAGCAGCTGTAACAGTAAAAGAGGGAAAAAGGGTGTAAGGACAATGCCAAGTGTGACAATTCCAACACAACAACACCCTATTACGCCGTTTGTAAAGTTCTTCCTCAATTGACATAGGATGCTACGCAGGTTCTGAATGGGATACGAACTCATAGTGCTCGGGTTTCTCTTGCTTGAGGGAGCCTCCGCCTCGGATGCTGGTGGGTGGGTAGCTGTTCTGGACGTTGGCCCGGTTCACGCCGAGGTGCACGGGCGGGGCAACGGGTTGCTGGCCCGGCCGGATCGGCTTGGCTGGGGGTAAAAGAGAACACACACAAAAATTAAAATACAATTTAAAATTGACATTGATTTGGTTATGTATGCATGTCTTTCAGATCGCAAAGCAGACTGAGGAGATATTCGTTGAATTTGACAAAATGTGTATTGGATTAGAATTGATAACTAGACCTTAAAGTCACAATTCCAAGGACATTGGCAGATACATTAAATGTTAAAAATTATTAGAAAGATAAAGGCAATGTTTCCCATAGTTCTGAATCTGTTGGAAGGTGGTCGTGATTGGGGTGTGTGTGTGTGTCCCATTCTCGGACCTATCTGGGCAGAGTGCCCCCTTCTGGCCATGTTCTTGGCGCGGACGGCCTCCTTGATGCGGTCCACCTCCTGCTGGTAGCGCTTGCGGTCCCGCACGGCGTTCTCCTTTGCCTCCCTCAGGGCCGTCTCCAGGCCCTTGACCCGCTCAGCCGTGGCCCGCAGCCGCTTCTCCAGCTTGGGCAGCTCGCAGCGCAGGTCTGCGTTGTCGCGCACCAGCTTCAGAGAGCGGTGGGAAAAGCAGGGGATTAGTAGTAGCTTGGGGTTCAACCAGAGGTGCGTTCAAAATTGGCGAGCATAGCCAACGTTTGCGGAGAGATTTCCGTTTGCTGCGAACGTTTGCAAACATTGGCAAATGGTCTGAGGACGTGGTTCTCGACAAACACTCACTGACGCTGGACGATAAATATCATTTTTTAATTATTACACAAATCGTTTAAATGTCGAAGAAAACGTGTTTGCCATAAACGTTCGTCTTACGCTGCGCGTATGCACTGTTCCGGCGCGCCCGCTGCCACGGACAGATACTACTCATTTTCTGTGGCTAGTGTTGAGGCATCGTTGACGGATGCGGATCTCGGGAAGGCGGAACGGACGATTGAGCATCTCCGGCGCGTCAAGAGGTTGAGCCAAGCTCAACTTTATGCCAATTTACTCCAGCGGACGCAAAGCGATTATCCAGTGGAAGTGGGCTCTTCCTTGGGGATCCTTCATTGTATTGACATTGTGTGTTTAAATGCTGTATGTTCTCTCTTGTAAAAGAGAAGAATCTGAATGAAGCTTACCGGATAAAAAATAAGATGTATAAATAGTATTTAGCATTAGTCGCATGCTTTACGTAATTACTTGTCATTAATAAATCACATTTTATAATACAAATTTGCATAAAGATGGAATACCTGGGAAAAAAAGCATTTAGGTAAGTACATTATAGCGTGGTTGAAAACTACAACAACTGAAAGTATGTAATTTCCAGTCCAATGGTCTTTACAGGGATTTCTAAAAGTTGCTCAACTCCAACATATTCACAACGCTCACAAAAACGAGTAAATACAACCACATTACACCAGTTCTAAAATGTGTACACTGGCTACCGAGATTTGTCTACAAATTACTGTGGTTCTGGGCTTAGTGCCTTGCCACTAACTTCAGATACAATCGGGTACACTTAAACTTTGTTTTTTTACCTGCTTGTGAACTTTGGTGAGCTGCTCCAGATTGTTCTCCAGAAAGGAGATCTTCTGTTTCTGAGCAGCACTGCCTCCAGTGTCTTCAGAGTCCATGTCGTCTCTCTGTTGAGTCAAAATGTAGATAAATACACTTTAAAAACAGGCATTTTTCTGCTTTGTAATTGATTTTAAAAAAATTCCAATAAAGCTGCAAAACAAGAAAATCCACATGAAAACGCAATTGCATGCTTCCAAGCCTTTGACAAACACCTAATGTAAACAAAGCCGAAAACTGTTTTTCCTGTCTACACTGAATACAGAGTTTAAATAGCTTCACGTTGAAGGAAGTTAGATATAGCGCCCAGACAGCTAAATCCATCATGCACAGCCTGAAACTACGTAATTTTACCACAAACAGTAAGATGATTTTGGGGTACACAGTCTCACCACAGAGACTGGAGTGAGATTTAATAGTTTCCCTGTGAACAAAAAAAGGAAATCATGTGTGTCACTAAAA
The DNA here is from genome assembly GCA_025447795.1 of Speoplatyrhinus poulsoni. Taxonomy (NCBI): domain Eukaryota; kingdom Metazoa; phylum Chordata; class Actinopteri; order Percopsiformes; family Amblyopsidae; genus Speoplatyrhinus; species Speoplatyrhinus poulsoni. Next base: position 149,158 of record JAOEGT010000013.1, read on the forward strand.
CAGGAGATAATGAGTAAATGTGGCTTCCAGAAACATCGCTCTCCAGTCTAGCACCGCCCAGATCACTGTATCTTATGTCAACATACAACCACCAGAATAGGGGAGGGCATAGATAAGTCCCCTCTGCAGAGTATATGAACTGCCATATTTATATCAGGAACCTTTGTAGAATCAGATGGCCTACTTATCGCAGGCACATTAGGGTCGTCCCAGGATTCATTAAAAATTAAGCAGCAGCTGAATGAGAGAAACACCCATCTCAATGCAGGCTGAGACTGTTAAAGGTGTAGTCAGCTTAGGGCTGGACAATAATTCAATGCAAATAAATGTATCACGATAAAACCAAAACCTAGTGATGATGATGCTGATGTGATTACAAGTGACTCGTGTGATTTATGAGGTATTATGTACAGTATATAAACACTGTATGAATGTACCTTTTTGACTCGGGAGGCCAGGTCTTGGACAAAAAGCCTCCTCAGGTTGTGGAGTGTCTGCAGCTCCCTCGCCTGCATCACCGGGCATTGCGGAACAGCAGGAACAGAGCGATTAGTGTGCAGCAAACACACACACACACACAAACACAGACAGACACACAAAAAAGCAGACAGCCAGACACACAAACACTGACAGACACACATAAAAAAAAAAACAGACAGACAGAGACACACAAACACAAACAGACAGACAGATGTGTGGACACGGGTCCGATCTGACAGCTCACCACGGTCTCTTCCAGGCCCTTCAGGTCTTGTCTGGCCTGCTCTCGCCGGTCCTGCATCACCCTGCAGACCCAGAGGACACACACACCTCAACAACCCACACTGCAGGGGGCAGCTACCTAACCTGGTGTAACCAGAGTGTTCGCAGTTGTATCCTTCTACTGGGCTAGACCTCTGGTTCATTTTGAAACTATTGGACAGCGCTGAATCGATCGGCGCTGCTACAACTGTTTTAATCGCCTCATCCAGTTCCAACACCGGTTCGAAACACGCTCGACTTCAACGTCATCCCGCTAACCCACGCTGCGTTTGTGAGTCAACACTCACGTGAGCTCGTGCAGCTTCTGGCTCTTCTCCTGGTCGGTGGTCTTGAGTTTCTCATGTTCCATCCTGAGTCTCTCCTGCTCCAACATGATCTTCTGGTTCAGACTGCGCACGCACACACAAACAAACACACGCACACACAAGGAGACATTCAATGTTAGTGTTTAAAAATAATACAAAATAGCTAAAATTGTAGGACTTGCATGTACAATTGACCTTCCCCAAGCCCCGCCCCTTTCACTTGTCCTACCTAGTTACTGTAACTAGGTAGGACAAAACACCACAGAAAGCTATTACAGCAAAACAGACAGTTGACGGAAGGTTCAGATTAAAAAAATGCTCAACTGTTATTGGAGGACAAGCAAAAAGGGGCGGGATTGGGAAAGGTCAATTGAAATTAAAATGACAACTTATACGTTCAAGAAACAATGAACTGTATCTGCGTATGAGTTTTTGCGTCGCCCAACTAATTACAGGTGAGCCTTTTGTCTGGAATTAAGGTTGTGGTTAAAACCAGCATCACAAAGACTAGACAATCTGATAATGTCATAACCTAAAATACTGTTCTGGAAAGTGGCTGCTAGTTTCTTTCAAGGTAGTACACCGCTACCCTCTAGTGGTCAGAAATGGATTAATGAACGCGATTGATTATAAAGTGGATTTAGTGGTAAGGTGTCTTACTCCTGCAGGTCAGTGATCAGTTTCTCCTTGTTGTCCAGCTCGTCTCTGAGGCTGCTAATCTGCTTCTGGTGGGTCTCTCTGTGGGACTTGATCTGCTTCTCCACGGCCTCCTGCAAAAGACCATGGGCCGATGCTCAAAGCAACACATTTAAGCTTTACAGAGAGGGTCTGAAAATGTTACATTAAAAACGGAAACAAAACCAACATCTTACACTAAATAAGATGTGATGATTCTTACAGTCTTGAACCAGAGACATTAAAATATCTTAATATACCTCAAGTCTAAAACAGATAATGATGCTCTGTAACTTGTTCTAATGTGTTGGAACAGAGGCCATTTTGGATGTACCTTGACTTCGTTAGCAGATTGGATCTCGTTCTCCTTCTCCATGGCACTGACTTTCTCTGGAAAAGGACATGACATGAGTGGAATGAGTTCACCACTAGATGGTGATAGAAGGCTGAAATAATGCATGCAATTCACACTACACTACTTCGGTTAGATCGATGTGCAGCACACACTACACAACCGTCTCTTGTAATAAGGTGTCTTGACGTCGTCGTGTGATTCACACTAAATGACTGATCGGCAACGGGAGGGAAGGGGTCACACACACTACAAGATGTTTCACCCGACAAATTCAAACTGCTTGGAGCTTGGAGATTGACAATCTATCACATTTCCCACCACTGATGTGGTTAGAACTGTTTAAAGTTTTTGAAATGTGAAGTGTTATCGACAAGGGATAGGCCAACGTGTTTCAGAGAGACTGGAATTATTCCAGTATCTCTGTGCGTTTCTTCAAGCAGTTCAAATGATAAATGCCATTACTCCGCCCCCTTGTTTTAATCCCATCCTCGTCATTGGCTGTAGGCCATCGCCACTGTCATTACCAGTCACAACACCGTTCATACTACAGGATTTGGACTCCTCGACAGGTCCAGATATTTAACCTGCTAGATATCCAATCGGGCCTTGCAACGCCTCGCCGACATGTCGCAGACACTCTCAGCTCGCGTTGTAAGCAGTTCACAATACGCGATCGTCGCTCACAGGAGCGAGCTGCGATTCCCCTGTGAGCTTGTCTACAATCTTAAGGAACTCGTTGTTGGCGAGAGGAAAACTGGGCTAAAGCCATGTAGTGTGAACTCAGTGTAAGAATGCAAAAAGGTTGGAGAAAGTACAGTAAGCTTCAAATAATCACTCAATTACAGTCCCCCAAATACAAATATGTCTTCCCACTCTTGTCAAATGTCCGGACTAAACATTGGCCTTTCCATGACCAATAATGAATGGAAAAAACTGTAGACTGTAACATAAAATAGGTACTACACATGTAAACATTCAGACCAATAATTTTAAGATTTGTTGAGACCTCTCAAAACGTAATACCATATCGAGTAGAATATTTTATGAATAATAACTAAAATTTAAATATGCCTCAAATAAAATTCCCTGATCTTCCATTACTCGACCCAAAACAATTATCGAATGTCCTGACTTTCCATGTCTAAAATATACTTTTTGAAATTCCACAATATTCCAGAAATTCCATGACCTGTGGGAACCCCCGGGCATAAAAAAAACAAAAGCAGCCTGTGAACAAAATGCCAAGAAGCGTGTTCACCTTGTGCACTGATCTTCACCAGCTCTTCGTTGAGCGCGTCAACCTTCTCATCCAGCTGTCTCTTCTTCTGCTCCACGTTCTGCAGGTACTCTGTCAGAGACTTGATCTTCGCCTCATGCTGTGGTGGAGAGCGAGCACGATGTCAACACAGTGCTAGATAGCCAGAGGCAAACACCAATTCTAATTCTCTTTGGTCAGTTTAATTTTTACAAAAAGGACAAGCTCAAATCAAACCCTCAGAAGCTCTGCCCCACACATTGAAACACACAGAACATTGTTGTGAGCAGTGTCCGTCTCTTTGTTTATGTTCCCATTTAAGGAGCCAGGGCTGTGTAGAAGTACCAGATTCTTTTCTTCAGCACAGAGAACGGTAAAATAGCCGAATGCGAGGAGATATTTGTTGAATTTGACAAAAGGTTTATTAGATTACAATTAGCTTGCAATAGCGGACTATACCTTTAATCACATTAGGGGCTGCCAAAACCCCAGAGCTGCTCCCCAGCTCATTGTTAAGTGCATGCAAAAGAGTGTGTGTCTTTATGGGGAGGTGTAGAGAAGACGTGAGCCTGTGAGCGCTACAGAGAGGCGTACCCAGCCGCGCAGAATACAGATGCACTGATGATACTTTAACTAAGAAGCCACGACATTTTTGTAATACCGGTTTCAACCTCAAGGGCAACTCCAGACACACACACGGAGGAGCTTCAAATAGAATACTTGAATAGCTTGGATCTTTCAAAATGTTGGTCCCATCAAACCACTTCCATCGTGACAGACAACTACCCCCCCCACCCCCCCACGAGCGGTTACCTGGGAGATGAGCAGGTGGCAGGCAACCAGCTCCTTCTCGTTCTCCTCCGCGTTTCTGCCGCTCTCGACCTGCTCCCTCTCCAGCTGACTGCAGCGCTTCACCATGCTCTTCACCTCGGACTTCATCTTGCTGATGTAGAGCCGCGCCACGGTGAACTCCTCGTCGATCAGGCCGCTGCTCTCCTGTTGCTGAGGATGGAGGGGGAAGGGAAGAGGGGGGTGGGGGGGCTGGTTCGTTAGCCTCCCGGCAGAGCAGCGTTCAACGTGTTGCCATTATGTCTATTCTGTTGTATCCTCCTGTGTTGGTCACATTGCTGACACAGGTCAGGTGTTTTAGAGTTCAGTAACAACTAAGCAGAATGAAGACGTTAACACCCGATACAGCAATCATCCTATTAAGTGGAGAACAATCGGGAAAAAAAAATTGTGTGATTCAAATCGACAGGCAGGTGTCGCCTGACTGACTGACCGACCAGCTGGTAAAAACGTTCCAAATCAACAACTTAAATCTCAATTGACTATATGCCAAATGCCGGCTATTACACACCATACCGGCTGATGGCAGTAATCCTTAATCTTTACCAATTTATAGTTTTTTTTATTTTATTTATCCGTGTTTTAACAGCAGGATTAAGCGTTCTCAACAACGCTTGCTAACAAAAAACACAATGTGGTCACTCTTTAAACTGAAATAAGAGTGTATAGTGTACAGTGTGGCACAATGGCCCAGATTGGTAACCTTGATGTCGTTGCTGCCCACAGCGATGCCTATCTCTGCCAGGTCTTTGAGCAGAGACGACATCATCTCAGTGACCCTCTTCTTCTGATGGTTGGTCATCTCCTTCAGCTTCTGCAGCTCCGAGTCGATGGAGGCCAAGGAACTCTGGCAGTGGGCAACAACAGAGCAGTTTAAATTTAGGACAGCAATAAAGATGACCGCACACAAACCTCCTTTTTGAATATTGTCACCTTCCTAAAATAATGGCTTTCTGATTTTTCAGAAAACACAAAATAAAAACTGAACCAAATATTGACATAGGCGATTATATTACAGAGGTAGAATCACAGGATATGTTCAACTGAAGATGTAGGTGATTTTACCAGAGGTGGACATCTTGTGGAGATAATTTAAGCAAAATAGAAGTGTGTCAAAGAATGTCTTAGGCCACTATTTTAGGAAGGTGACGATATATATATGTGTAGGTGTGTTCAGAATTGAAGAGTGGCGAACGTTCGTGGGGCAGTGATGCAAACAGATTGATGTCTCAGCATTACACTGAGACATCCAATCATGTTTTGGTTTTCTCCATTTCAATCCAAGTGCAATGCTGTACAATGCTTCTTAGCATAACACTAGGTGTTTTATGATGATTACAGGCCACATGCTAATCCCGTCCAAGTATGCATGCATGTTTACACAACATATCCCGTCCAGACTACAAATTAAAAGCTCCACATATACACATTTATTTCACACCGCATGGGATAATATTGAGAATTGCAGTGCATTAAGATATACTAATTTAGACAAAAATACATTTATTGGATTATATCATTACTTGCCTATGGACCGCAGATGGAAATGAGATTTAAGATACATCTGGTACCAAGCGTCTTTCCTACCTTTGGAGGTGAATGTATTTTAAATATACATCCATTTCATTATTAATATACATTTATATTTTAAATAAAAAATAAATAGATGTAGAAATATCAGACGGCGTTGTAGTCCTCGAGACGCTCACCGACTTGTGGTTGAGCTCCTCGCTGAGGGCCTCAAACTCCTTGGTCCTGTCTTCCACCTCCTGGCTCTTGTGGTCGTAGTTGACCGCCAGCTCCTCCAGGGCCTGCAGCACCTCCTTCACCTCCTCCTTGGAGGCCTCGTTCTCTGCCAGCAGACGGTTCAGCTCCGTCTGCAGGCTGTCGTGGTCACGGCGTGAAGAGCCCAGGAGCTGTGTGTGTGGGGAAGGGGGGGGGGTTTAGGAGAGCGGGTTCTATTAGTTGGGTTTGCATAATTTCATTTGACATTAAATGCATCCAGCTAGGCTGCAGTTGGTTCTAGACCCCACGAGGGGTCGCAAGAGGCTGTCAGGGGGGCTGTGTATGTAAGATTTAAAAACAGTTTTCACTTGTTTTATTAGAATTATCTTTATTAAACAACAAATACAATTTCCAAAAATTTCAATTTCAATTTAAAAAAAAAAATAAAAAAAGGAAATCACACATGTGGCATCATGCCTTTTTAGGTATTTCAGTCATGTAGCCAAGGCTAGCATTAAAAGAGTTTGCTACACTGCAAAAAATGCCATATAAAATGTAAGTGCAAATATATGTTTTTAATGTGTATGAAAGCCCAGGACAGTTAGGATGCAATAGGTTCTGATAGGGCAAACATAATTGTGTGCATACGCATGTGTGTGTGCGTGCGTGTGCGTGTGTGTGTGGCGCACCTCCTCCTGGTCCAACATCTGCTGTTTCAGCTTCTCCACCAGTTGACTCTGCTGGTTGATCTCATCATCCTGGAGGAGCGGGAACACAGCATTAGCACGAAGGGAAACGAGCCTGTGTAAGTGGCAGAACTCAGGTGCAGGGTTGGTCATTCAAGAATGCTTGCTAACTTAAATCAAAACAACAGCCCTCCGCGCTTCCGCCACACATATCGCATCGTTCTCCAGCTCAAATCGGCCTCTGGCCGACGCCATCTTTGCAGTACTTCACTCTGCCTGAAACGCCCCTCCCCTACATATAAGGATACATGTATGTATGTATGTATGTATGTATGTATATCTCATCTGTCGAAAACGACCAGGTGTTTTTTTTTTTTTTTTAAGTGCCTGCCCTTTACAAACAGTTTCAATGAAAGACTCCCCAGATGGAGTTGTGACAACAATTCGTTAAGTAGTTTTAACCTTAGAGTCTGTGGGAATTGACTCCTTTTTGCAACCAGCCTCAAGCGGCCATTCGAAGAACTGCAAGGTTCGGCGTTATATTCATTTCTCAGCACCGGAGGCTGCCGTTTGGTTTTAGATTTCTCTATTTCTCCAGATTTCGCCAGTCAATGTAACCATTGACTGGCCAATAGAACATCAGCTGGTGTCATGTGACCATTGACTGGCCAATAGAACAGATGGTGTCATGTGACCATTGACTGGCCAATAGAACAACCATTGACTGGCTATGGTGTTCATGTGACCAATAACCTTGTCATCCAGCTCTTTGTAGAGCTTGGCCAGCTCAGCTTCACATTTGTCCTTCTCCGCCCCGGTGAGCTGCACGCCAGGCAGGGTGCCGACTAGCGCAGGGGACAGCGCCACCTTGTCGTTATTGAGCACATTGTCCAGCGCCTGGGCTTCGGCCTTGGCCTTCTCCTTGTCAAACTGCTCCTCCACTGGCACACTTTCACCTGCAGGGGGCACCAGAGAAGCAGCAGCAGAGACATAAGGAAACCATGGGAACAGGGACTACAGAAAATTCCAACTGATCAGCTGCTGTCTGGGACCCCATAAAGAAAAAAAAACAAGAAGAATTGCTAATTAGCGTGACTTTCTTTATGGGGTCCCTCTCTCCAAAGATAGTCTATGGAATTACCTTGTTCTCGCAAGTGTGTTGCTGAGTCAAAGACCAGTCCTGAATAATGTGTATTTAAATGCCATAATGCCAGAATGTTGTTATTAAGATGTGTGGCTTGTGAATGAGTCCAACGGGTACAATATTCACATTGGTTGCACGGGAACCGAAGCTTGTCTCCTAAATGGGCGAGGCAGTGTCAAATCCCACGTGACACAGATACAGGAAGCTACCCTAAAGCCTCGGGCAGCGATGTAGCAATGAGAGACAACAGAACACCACAATGAGATTCGGTGGCTTGAAGCAACGGCAGGCTAAATAACGGTCGTCGATGCAGAGTGGTCGGACACAGAGTTAAACTATAATCTCTACTTCAGGCAACACGTTTGAGGAGCCACGGGCTCCCAATGGGAGCTAAGGATATCGTTCCCTAGGCAACCAAAAGCCTAAAGAAGCGACCGGTTTTCAGCTACAAAGCGACGTGCGACTGGCGGGCCGCTTTGAGTGCGTTTTTCCGGGACGCTTGTTGGACCGCCTCTGCCCTCTTGCTCACTCACCGCTCCTCCAGCGGTTGAGCTCGTTCTCCAGCCAGGTGACTGTGTTCTTCAGGGTCTTGTTCCTCTCCTTCTCCCGCTCCCACTTCTTCTTCCACTGCTCCGCGGTCAGCTCCACATTCAGACACACCGTGTTCTTGATGGTCTTTGCCCTGACGGGGGACGGGGGGAGGGAGCGGCAGAGAAACATGAGAATTGCCTCTCAAAAGGTCAGATTCATTTGAGAGAGGCAAACATGCAGAAGGATTTCCATTTGATTTTTTTTTTAAGAGAAGATATTACAATTACAATATATGATATTTTGTGTGTGTGCGCGCACCTCTGTCCAAACATCAGCGTGGACCTGGTCTCGGCCTCGTTGTAGGAGGAGGGGGAGCAGCAGATGACCATGGTGGTGCGACAGTTTCCTCCCAGGGAGTCCTGTAGGATCCTGGTCATCTTACTGTCTCGGTACGGCACGTAGGCCTGGCGCAGGACAGGAGGGACAAGTCCACACGTTACAAAAGTCACTAATAAAAAGAGGCGCTCGAGTCCGCCTTCCATTTTGACACATAACTCTGGTGTCAAAGGACGCACGTCTCCCTACTCACAGCTATAGGGCCTACAGTAGCCTGTTAGGACAAGTGTATTCATAATGCAGGCCTAAAACAGCGCTTATAGTTTGTCACTACTAGGTTATTAATAACCTTGTGGCATTCATTAACTGTCTGTATCATACTATATATGCACTCACAGTAATACAACTTCATTATTTTGTATATTTCCACTGGAACCTGTAAGCCCATGTCATTTTACAGAGCATTGAACAGCTCAATTGTTTCCCTTCTTCCCGTCTCACGGTTGCCCTCAGGCGAGGACCGCTACCGTTACTCACCGAGCCTTCGGACAGCGCAGAGATGACGTTACCCAGTGACGACAAAGACTTGTTGATCATCTTGGCTTCATCCAGCACTGTACCTTCTGCACCCGTTTTACCTACCTATTGGGGGGGGGGGGGATTAAATAATAAATTACATTCACAAGATTTAAATAACCATAAAACACATTATTTGTATATTATTAAAAACCAGCACTGGCTCACAGTAAAACAATACAGCCTGTATCTAAAATATACAGCTAGTCTGTTAGCAGACCTAAAACCGTATATGATTTGATTTTGAGATAGATATATAGTACAAAAAGTGTTTTGTGAAGCTTGTGTCTCTCTCAATCCTGGACACAGATCAATGATTACTTTAACAATTACAGAATTAAGCACCGATAAGTCACTATTATCCAAAGACACTTCGTTTTGTAACAATAGCTTTAATTACATGTGGACCTAAACATTACTTGGAGAGAAAAATAAAAATAAAACACACTAGAGAAAAGGAGAGAGAGCACAATTTACTTTTTCACTGCCGGCCAGATCGACCAGGTAGAGCTTTCCAGTCATCTTCTGCTCCGTCTGCGTGTTTTCCTGCTTGATGTTGATCAGGAAGATGCTGTGGCTTCTGGAACTGTGCTCATTCATGTCTATGGCACACATACGCGCACGCAAGTGCATGCACACAGTTAAACCATTGTGCAAAACGCACAACAGACAGATTATGTTATAGCGCAACCAAGACTAAAGCACAAACTGAATCCAAAAGAACAAGGCTGGATGGATGAAAGTTATTGTTATACAGCAATTCAATAAACTGGGGCTATTTCTTATGGTTGTGCTGGTGGGGGCCCTACCATGCAATCATAAAGTGCGAGTCCCTCTGAACGTGCAGCCGGTTCACCCCGGATAAGGAGAGGCGTTCAGCCGAAGTGAAGGCCCCATGTCGCCCCCCCTGCCTGCTAAGCGCAGAGAGCCCCACTGGTCTAGGTCAGGAGACTTAAGGAGGATGAGCCCGTGAGTGTTAGCGGAGCTAAAGAAGGCCCTGTGTTGGAACCTACTTGTGACAGCCACGTGTCGGTTGTTTCTGCCTTCATCTATGGTGTCCATGACCTCCTCAGGGCTGCAGACGAAACGCTCAGTACACCCCTGAACACACACACACACACACACACACACACACACGCTCAAGTAGTCACTGTTCAATCGACAGAGGAGCTAAGCTCTACAAAAGGAACAATTATCGGGGGGGGGGGGCTGTATACCTTTTGTGTTTTTCAAAATCTGGGACATTACAAAGATGTGCTATTTTTGTTGTTAGCATTTGTCTGATAGCTTACTACTGTTTTATTAGCTGTAGGTCTAATGAACAGCGTATGAAAACAGTTTCCAATACACCATCAGACAACAGTAGAGGATGTATGTAATCCTGCACATTTCATTCTGCTAAGTAGTCACTGATCTAATATGGGGCAGCAATAGTCTCTCGAGTCACAGCAAATGCTGTCTGTGACAAACTTGTGTCTTATGCACTGTCATCCTTATGGGCGGAGGAGGTATGACTGAGCAAATTTAGGAATGACTGGAACTAGCACAGCATTTGAACTGCAGGCCATTTATTCATTTTTGAAAAGCATAACTATTCCAATTTCTTTGTTATTTTAGACCGTCTGTTTCCTCCCTTCTAGCTGAACATTGTTAAAGATAGCGTTTTAAAAACATGCCCTAACTTGGCTATTTGGCTGGTTGTGTCAGTCAGTATAGGTGAAATGTATGTCACATCTGCGGCTAAATCTGTATTACACCATGATGTCATGAAAGCAATTGCGTCTAAATTACATGATTGACAGATTTAAAACAGTCCAGTCCTTCAGCCCCTTAAGACAACTCTGACAAACCTGGTAAATGGTTTTACATTTAAAACTTTTTACAATAGGGAACCTTGAACATGTCATTGTCCTTTAGTTGGTCCTTATAGTTAGTTATTACCCACAATAGCTAAATACCCACAATCCTTACCTTGACATATGGTACTCTGTTTTTATCCTCGTGTACAGAAAGATTGACCTTTGACACTGGAAAGACAGTGAGTCTTAAAAACTTTATTATAAGTAAACATAATGCTTAGGTATTGTAATAGGAACTAATGCAATGAAACAGCAGCAATCAAAATAGAAATAAATATATGCGTGCCAAGTCAATAGAAATACATACCGTCCAATAGATCCCTGATTTTGTCAAGGTATATTTCAAAATATGAAACCTGCGGAGCAGAAAGCTCAGATTACACTGAATCAGCACATCATTAGGGTTTGATCGCCAGGTCAAAAGCATGTGATCATTAGTTTACTTTGATATGAAACTCCAGGTTCTCATCCATGGAATAAATGTAGTTAAAGATGTCTTGAACTATCCTGGGGATAACCCCCATCATATCTGGGTCATGGAGTATCCCCTTGATGAAAGAAAGAGACAACAACAAAAAGAGCATTGGATTAAAGTATTTTCACTTTTAATTGCACTGGGGGGAATAAAAAGAAAAAAGACATTTAACATATCTCACCTCCATTGTGTGAGTTTTCCCTGAGGATGTCTGCCCATAGGCAAATATTGTCCCATTATAGCCTTCCAGGACATCTGTATAGAGAACAACACACAGAGAGAAATCAAATACAAAGAGGGCTTGGCCCTTCCATTCAAGCGGTTTCAGGGTATCAACAAGTAGACACGCAATAGCCTACTCATTCCATATAATTATCATCGTACCTTTGACAATTTTCTGAGCAACTGCATTGTAGAACTCTTCCTGCGTGGCATTAGACTGGAACACTCGGTCGAAGCTGTATGATTTACCCTGCGGAGCAGAGAATGTTGCGAGAAAAATGCAACAATCATTGACATTTATCAACAACAAATAGCATTGCTCCACATATGGAAATTATGATCAATACAAAAGGGGAAATGTTTTATAGAGTATTGGTTTGTTTCTGGTACATTTTGAACCAGGCTGGAGGGCTGCTGTAAACAGAAACAAGACTTGCCAAAAACAAGAACTCATGATTTTAGGCCATGACTTTTTGAAATGGAAAGTCAATTTATCAGAAAATGCTTTATAATCCTAGTCTACTGGGGCAACCTCATAGAGTAATAAACAGGAAGTACATTATACCTTTTCCCAGTCAGCCGACATATTCACTATATTCAACTAGTGTGACGGTGCAGTACACACACACACAACCCCGCCCTTCATGGAGATGAGATTATCAACGTGTGAAAATCCCACCCATTTATCTACCTAATGTAGTATTTATCTAGTAGGGTGGTGAACACATATAGTGCTTTGCCATGGAGTGCTGTGTTGCAAAGCAAATTCATTCAAGTGTACTTGATTGACTTTTTTCCAAATACATTGCCCACTGCGGCCGCAAGGATAAGCAGTTATTTTACAGGGAGAAACTACATGAGTTGTCATCCTGGATGCCGTTCCAAAATCCCAGCGCCAGTTAGACTCTGGGATTCCACGATTACCTCAGCATTAGTGTTCAGTATACCGATGTTACAGAGATATTTTCACAGCCTTGAAATGCTCAGCTGTGGAGGATATTGTTAACTGTGATTTATGTTTGGTTTCATATTGTATATATGAATGCCTCGATGTGAAGCCATCGAGGCATATTTATTACTTGGGTGAACAATAAAGTTACAGCCTGTCATACCACACATTTGCCATGGGAAGGGAAATATTAGTCGAAGAGACTCCCCACACCCTCTCTGTAGTTTAATACCCTGAGGTCTGGGAAATGATCTCACCTCCATTTAAGTAGGAATAAATAGGAATAAGTTTCATGTAGGTCCTTTATAAAGCCACGCCCATAATACCCAAACGTGTTCATAAAGTCTAGATGACACACAGAACCGTTTTCACCACAAGCTGACAGTAGTGTAGGATATTGTAGTGTAGGATACTGCGGTGGCAGACTGCTGATTGGAGTCTATAATGTATTTTTACTGTCATTGCTTGCTTGCTTGCTTGGTTGGACAGTACAGTGCATCATGATTGTCCAATAACAGCTAAGAGAAAATTATGCAGGTTGACGCTGACCTTCTAAAGTACGGTAACTGATATCAGTACTCATTATTCATGAACAAAGCATCCGATCTTCCTCTGTAAGCAGTGTGCCTTAACACTGTCAATGTTAGACTTCATGTAATTCAAAGATGTTCTGTGGCACCATTTATACTTAAACCAGTCCAGAATCAAAGAAAGAGGCCAGATAGGTACGGCAACCATATGATGAATAATAGGCTAATCGTGTCGACATAGTATAAAATAAACCGTTTCTGTTTGTTTTGAGAAAATTACGGTCTACTTATTGATACACTGAATATGCTTAGCAAATGTCACTCTTTCAACTAACTAACCGCTAACCAGATACGCCAGCAAGCTACAGGATCATTACAACGACAGATACACTAGCGGTAGCCAGGCTAGCTAACTTTAGCTTCCCAGATATCCCAAGGTAGTGCCTCTCTAGCCGACTGTTTCACGCCAATTACAAAAGAACTGAACAATTTTAATAGCATAACACCAATTCGGACCACGTACCGACATAGACACAGACTCATCCCCTTGGAACTTCACGATGTATTTGTCGCCCCGTGTAACCTCCGAGCTGTTTAGAGGCCTGAAACGGCACATCACTTTGATGGTGCACTCTGCCGGGTCCGCCATCTTCGCCAGTCGCAGCCGCGGTGTTGAGTTGAACCGTGATGATGGAGGAGCTCCGGTCCAACAGGTGCTAGCTTTTAACACCGACCGATCTGGACGGATTGTATACGGTATTAGAATACCGATTCAATAACTCAAGCCGCACCCCTGTCAGAGGTGGTCCGCAGACAGCTGGTGCCTCTACGCGGTCTGTTGACACATGCACTCGAACTGCCTTGGAAATGGGAGATTCCTCATTATGTGAAAAGACTGAAAGTCATCACGATGTTACACCTGCTGAGCCAGAAGCATTTGCTGCGATCTTCTGAAGCAGACAGGACAACAGCACGGGTGACGTCAGCAACAATGGTGAGTTTGCTGCGTTCCAGACGACTCGGAAGTCGAGAATTTCCGACCTCCAGCTAGAAAAAAATACAATTGAACGCCACTAAAAGTCGGATGCCAACCGCCGTTAAACGACGTGAAGAAGAAGTCGGAGTTCCTACTTGTTTGTTGGTGTCACACAACAATGGCGACGCCCATGGAGGCGCATTATGTAGACAATAGTCTCGCAGAGCCAGGCTTTCCTTACGGAAAGTCTGGGACACAGCGCTGGCTAACTGCGTCAGTACCCGCCTACTTGACAAGCGAGGTGTTTTGATTGACATGCAGGACGACCAAAGCTCAATGACCAAGTCGGACGTTAAACTTGCAATGAGCAAAACTGAACAACAGGGCTCTGGCTGTTTACAGGGCTTGCAAATCTGTAAAATGTGTAGGCTACGGTTACTGATTCAAATACATGTTTAAATGTAAATGAGTAAATAAAGCACTGCGCTATAGTTGCACCGGACATTACGAAGACGCACTTGTGAGTGACAATGCGAACAGCCAATGGTTATCGACAGCCAAATTGCTGTGACGTCATGTGTGTCGATGTCGGCGAACTCGGGCTAACTCCCAAGAAATGGCCAGTGCTTGGCTACACGTGACTGACATCTAGTGGCGAATTACGGTTAACAGTAGTACTGCATACAGCATTTAAAATCCGATGTTTACTAGCGTTGTAAATTACACTACAATTAGGCTAGTATAATATCTAAATACGTAGTATCCTAAAGTGACCCCATGGTCACCTTTTATTTTAATTGTATTTATTTGTTTGTTTATTTATTTAATTGTACAGTGTAAAATGCAATAAACTGAAAGAAATTAACAGTAGCGTTAATTTCTTTCATTTTATTGCCTTTTACTGTGTAACACTTTGTGACCCATGTCTGAAAAGTGCTATACAAGTAAATGTATACTTCCTTGTAGTGTTCAAGTGTTGCTATTAAATATGTGGTTTCAAAAGTCATGAGCCAAGACATAAGGCATAAATACAATAATATATTAACAAAGTAAAAAATATAATAGTTAGACCCATTTAAAATGTAAACCAAATGTGTTAAAAACAATGTCCACGATGGTGTAAAACATTTTCAACACACTACTAAGACCTCTGCAATAACTGAACATTATGTGGATTAAATGTGCAGTTTCTACAATAACCAGAAAGGGGCGGCATTAGCTATGTTATTCACAGAGAGTTGCCCATAGCGGCAAATTAGCATTTGACCCAGTATTGATATAAGCATAAAAATAAACTAAGACATAAGTCATAACATAATTAAACTTTTTTTTATTCCATAGAAATCGCAGCAAAACACTGAAGCTGTAAACCATGTTGCAGATCCATCATCCACATACACTGGAGGGAGATGACGCTGCAAAACATTTAAGGGTTTTACGTAGGAAACCATGCAGCAGTTTTTTTTTTATCAGATGCTCCATCTTGACTAACATCCAATAAATACGTTATTTCTACGTATTATACACACAGATCCCGTAACTTATGTCTTTGTCAAACATATCGCAAATACAGTAGCCTATACAGCCCTGGAAAAAAATAAGAGACCACTGCAGCATTTTATCAGATTTTGACTATTCATACATTTTTACTTTCAATTTACATGTAATATGTATTTTTAGATATATATTTAGAGAATTATTCTATTGATGTTGTTTTACATTTACAGTATAGTTATATTTTAAACAATGTGCAGTGGTCACTTAATTTTTTATGCGGTTATATTTATATATTACTATATTATTATTCCTACATTGATTACATTCTGTAGATTAAGACTGATGAATACAGATTTATATTTCATATTATTTAGTTTCATGCATTAACAGTAGCCTGTTCCTATGTACTTGACAATAAACATTGCATATAGTCACATGTCAATACAGCAAGTAAAATATAGAAGGCACCAGCAGCATTCACAAACCAGCTGGGGGGGGGAATTGAACACAAGCATTGCTGAATGCCACACACACACACGCATCATGGTCACCGGTGTAGTAGGCCTACTGTCTCCTGTGGATGAAACTTAAAGAACTGCAGTGCTAAATGTTGGAGGGTTTTTGGTAAGAAACCACGGAAGGTTGTGAATGTGTAATGTGCCGGTCAAGCAAAAATGACGCCTTCCCACAAATCAGCAAAACTGGTCAAGTAGAGAAGACAAGGATAATGGAGATGTTTCAGTAGAAGCACCATTGAGCTATTCCTCGAGTCTAGGCGAGAGAGAGAGAGAGAGAGAGAGAGAGAGAGAGAGAGAGA
>JAOEGT010000013.1:182697-210589 GCA_025447795.1 Speoplatyrhinus poulsoni
CCCCCCCCCCCCCCCGCGGGGTCGGATGTCCTCTTTTTCATCTTAAAGAGATGCCGTTACATTCACAATATATGTGTGCGTGCGTGCGTGTGTATGCGTGCGTGCGCTTGTCTGTAGGAAAGATATAGCTGCTCTGTGGGCACCACAAGGGACCACTGGTTAAATTGCATAAACTGTATATATGATACTTTGATATGAATGAGAGAGGCTCCTACTATCTCTCGTGTTTGGGTTACTTTAAGTGTTCCTAAGTCACAATGCACCTCACCAGCATCTCCAAGGTGTGAAGTAATTTCCAGCTACTGTACAAAGTATAGTAGTAACACTATGGTCAGGCTAACCACCAACATTTTATGGGATACCTTATCCTTAAAAATCTTGTGTGCCTGATATATAGTTTATTCCAAAGGTATTTAGACAAAAAACACATTGTGTTTTGAATTTCTTTGGTGTTGTTTTTTTTTTTCCTTTTTTTCCATTTTCTTGGTTTTGTTTTATCTATCCTTCTGATGTGGAGTCACACACTGACTGAATATTTGTAATTGTAACAGAAAATCATTACTAACACAAAGAAAAATCTGCTTTACAAAATCTCTTAATTAAATTGTGCTGTTAAGTTGCCCTCTAAAACGTTATGGGTTCTCTTTTCCTATATTTAGTTGGTCTAGTCTGTAATAGAAACATGAAATTAGCTGGCAATGTTAGCTATTGCACTACAAACCAAACACGATTATAAACTAATGCTAAGGTGTGATGTTTGCATGACTTTATCGTTGGATTCTCCTCAAAAACATGTAATGAATTATAGTGGGTATTGAAATATCAGTAAGCTTAGCCTACTGAAGTACTACATTTGTTAGAATCATACATTTGTTAGAATCATTTATTACTTTTTCCACTTTAAAATGGGAAAACCTTTCACAATGTGTGCTGTAAATATAATAAAAAATTGACAACTATAACATACTGAAATTATACCCCGTAGTTTGTATAATATAACATTAGAATATATCCACTTTGCATCGCTGTGGATATGTGTTAACGACCTCAATGTTTTTGGTTTTATTCTCAACATTGTTTAAAATGTTGACAGTGCCTCCTACAAATGTAAACCAAATTAGATGGGGCAAAGCAATATATTGACAAATGCTTAACGTGTACATTATCAATGTTGTGAACAACTATGTTTCCATATGATAATAGAGCTCATATCGTTGTACAGTACTGTATGTCATGCATACGTTTAGTTCTCAAAACCCAAGAAAATAAGAGATTTACAATTAGATATTGTATTTGTTGATCTAGGATGATTCCATAATATATTTTTGACTGACATTTTATTCATTTATTTCTTTCTATTTGAACTGTGCTAGTTACAAAATGAGTAACTATACGTGTTAGTGATAGTCTGTTTTTATATGATTTCATTATCTTCATTCTTACAGTAGGTACTAAATCATTATTTTCATTATATGTTACATGTTGCAGCACATGCTTTAAGTTACTGTATTATAATTTTTCAGGATTAAAGTGACATTCACTTCCCTAAAGTCTCATGTGTTATTGTCTCATGTGTTTCATGTGTTATTGCATAAGGGAAAACGGGGTAATGAGCCACCTTTAACATTGTACTGTAAAATTAAAGTATGTAGCTATTATATATAAATAATAGCTACTACATATACCTCAGGCTGTTCTATGGAAATTAAGTCATCTATTATGGTTTTAGAATAATGACCAATCAAAAAATGTTTGTCCAATGACAAAACTTGCCCCACGGAAGGGGTAAATAGTGTCACCATTAAAATTACACAAAATGAAATCATTTTGAGACAATCTTGAACTTTATTCATTAATCAATTTGATAAAGGCAAAAAATCATACAGATAAAAGCATATGTTTGTGTTGTGTTGTTCGCTTTTCAGAAAAAATGTAACTGATCTTCGTGTGTTAACTATATATAGAATGTAGGCTCAGGCTGTGTGTAAATGTGATGTTTAGTATATTATTATGTAGGCTACAGCATGTTTGTGTGTGGATTAAATTTAACAGTCAACAATTAGATATGTATTACATCAACACTGCAATGTATACAATTAACATGGACTTGTAGGTTAACAGTGACTCGCTCAGTGTGTTTGTGTGCACTGTATGTATATGTGTGTATGCCGAATATAACAAAATAATACTACACAGGTTATTCTGTAACTATGTAGCCTATTTCAACATTTGGGGTCAATTGAGCCACTGACTCAACTTTCCCCAACATCACTAGTACATTTTACCCCACAACCTCCATTTTGACAAAAGTCACACAGTGGTTTAGATCAACAATTGTGAATAGTTTATGTGTAATAATGTCTAAAACCTATCTATTTTCATTAAGGTGCAAAACTGACAATGTTTGTAAAATGATAATTCACTTGGCATGACCAAAGTTATTTTGCTCTGGTTTGCAACTCTCTCCATGTGCTTGAGTCAAAGATGGGTTGACCAATGTGAACTATACTTCCTTAATATGTGGTCAAATAAAACATTTGTTATTCTAAAAGTCCAACAGTTTGTATATTGTGGTTAATAAGTAATCTGTAAAGCAGGCTTGCACTTTGACTCTCCAAAAAACAGGTGATTTTGTACACAAACGCTCACAGATACTTAAGCCGAGCGGTATGTATACACATTTCATTTTAGATAAATACATCAGTAACTCCTGCCTGCTAGATTGAACATACATGTTGTTACCTTCTGTCATTCAGATTGGATCTAAGAAAAATTTTACAACAAAGCAAGATGGAAATCAAGATTACATGTCTTTACATCCTAATTTTCATGTGCACCCCGGTCTCTGCCCAAACACACTTGCCAACTCCGACTATCGCAAACCTTGCATCCAACAATGTGGACTTTGCCATGAATCTATACAGAAAGATAGCAAGCTATCATGACAATAATATATTTTTTGCACCCTTGAGCATCTCAACAGTATTTGCTATCCTGTCTTTGGCTACTGATGGGGCCACACGCGAGGAAATAATGAAGGGATTCCATCTAGACCGATTGGAGCAGATTGACCAGCCAGAGCTTATTCCAAAACTCTTCCAACATCTTCAGAAAAACATCACACAAAATGGTTTACTGAAACTGGACCAGAGCACAGACCTGTTTGTTCGTAGGCAGTTTCAAATATTGAACACCTTTAGTAATCAAATCAAGGTGTTTTTTAACGCTGACATTAACCAGTTAGACTTTGCAGACACAAGCGCGAGTATTAGCTTTATTAATGATTATATAAAGAACAAGACTGCGAACAGGGTTACAGAGATGATTACTGACTTGGATGCGCTCACCCAGCTCCTGCTGATTAACACAATCTTCTTTCAGGGTAAGTTGCTAAATTATATTCTCTTCACTGAAATTATTACAAAATGTGCATATATCAGTTTTGATTCTGTTTTCTTCTACAGGAGAATGGCAGCTTCCTTTTAATCCTGAGAACACAGAAAATGGATCATTTTACATTGACAACTATAATATTGTCCAAGTGCCAACTATGTTTATAATGGCTAAGTTTTACACAATGGAAGATGTTCACCTAGGTGCTAAAGTACTAAAGCTTCCATATAAAGAGGGTATGGCCATGCTAATTCTACTACCCAACAAAGGCGTGGACTACACTGTCATTGATGATGATATCAATGCTCAGAGATTCCTTTTCTGGGTCAAAAAGTTAAAAAAAGTGTAAGCCTACACTATTTTTTTTTTTCGCAATTAAGATACTTCCACATCATGTACATATACTTGGCCTTATGATCTAAGTAAGGCCTGCTTTATAATGGTACATGTTTTTGCTTATAGAAAACTAGACATCTACATGCCCAAATTTAAGATGGAGCAGTCCTATTTGTTACAAAACATTCTTCCAGAGTTGGGTGTTTCTAGTGTCTTTAGTGATTCAGCCAATCTCACAAGACTGAGTAAAAACGAGCACCTTAAAGTGACTGAGGTAAGTTCATGCTTGCGTGCGTGAGTGTTTACCTACTATACAGTACTATAGTTATGGTGTAGACTGTATACTGTAGCCTATACAGAAAACTTACTGATAATACCTATATTTATATAATCCAGGTTCTGCACAAGGCTGTGATTGAAGTGGATGAGACAGGAACAATTGCCTCAGCTGCCACAACCATGGGTATTACTCCATATTCTTTACCCAGGACCTTCACCATCAATAGGCCCTTTTTCTTCTTCATCTACCATGAGCCCACAAACAGTTTGCTCTTCATGGGAAGGGTAATAGATCCTACCAGGATTTAACTGTGATGGCATATTATACAAAAACTACAAATGAAAACACGTTGCATGTTTCACAAAACTGAACTATTCAATATGTTAGTGTATTCTGTTGTTCTACATCTAATACATTTTCTATATTTGTTTTTTACTTTAAATTTGTGTTATGGTAAATATTATTGTAGTAATCTCAATATATCATAATTTCCTTTCAACTATTGTTTATGTATAAAACTAAGTGGACTGGCAGGCTCCAAGCAGGATCTGACCTAGTCTGGCACAGCCAGCCTTTACTGAATTGCTTATAATGTGACGTAGTAATGGACGGAAGAGGCTGAGACTAGATCTGACCCTGCGTTCAGGATGGTGAAACGTTTGTTACGTGTTCAATGAACGCGAACGGCAGTGGACTGAACAGCAGGTTACAAACATTACACAACAGGGAGGAGTTGGGCTGTAGTAGGTTGAACAACGTTCAACGAGCCATGGAAAGCACATTGTTGTTAATTCCATGGCTCTGGAACCCTTGAACCACCTCTATCGGTTCAGCACACTGTTACTGAATGATAGGATATGTCCGTAGCGTAATTTATGTCAACATACCGATTTTGAATTTCATGCACTTCGTATTAGAATGAGACGACATACATTTTAGATGAAAATATGAAATAAAAGATAAATTTGGTAGTACTAAATCGTGATTATAGACTACTCATTTATATACTATATAGATTATAGACTACTTACAAAAACACGCACATAGACACAACGTCACTGAGCAACACTCGCCACGCCCATAAAACGCAGCAAACGTCTATGAAAGTAGTTCAAAAACGTTTATAACGTTTTCGAGGAAACGTGTCGTTCAGTGAAATAGTTCATTGAACGTTCAGAACGTTCAGTCAACTGAACGCATCCAACGTGAAATCACATGATCATAACTGCAATGGCTGCGCCCTCATGCTAGTGCTACGCGTGAACGTGTTAAACCCCAACTAGCAGAGAGCCCACGTCGATTAGGTAGGTTATGGTTATACACGGTTATTTGCTTTTTTGGCCATTATGTTCGTGTTTTTGTTCTTGATTTTCAAAACGCCCATGTTCAGTTTTTCTGCCATTGGCTCAAGGTCCTTATTTACTTATGTATACGTTTCACATTAAACGTACATGTAGCCGATAACAATATAAGTAATATATTACATGTTTTTCTGTAGTACAATGAAGTCAAAGAATAAGCAAACGAAAGGCAGACATGTATCCCCAGGACAACTTAGGTCAGCCAAACGGGGTATACGCGTTAAAGGTGCATGGAAGCCAGTAGAGCTTGATCCTAGCCTGTTCTCTGAGGAGGGGATGGGAGGTCTGGTTTGTTTTGAGGAGCTCACGGATTACCGTCTAGTAGACTCAGACAAGGCTGCAGCCGAAGGAGAACAAGAACTAAAAGAAAAAAAGAATCGTGCCAAGAAAAGAAAATCCAGTGAAGAAAACGAGGAGGATGTTGCTGAAGAAGGCGGTGAAGAGGACACAACTCAAACAGCGAAGAAACCAGCGAAGAAGAGGAAAATGAAGAAGCTTGCTGGTGAAGATTTAAATAAACACGATGACGTTTCTGTAGACGTCGCTGTTAAATATCAGGACCGAGGACAAGATGTGCCTTCCGAAGAAAAGCCAAAGGATTCCTCCATGCCCCCTGAAACTGCCTGCCAGTCGCAATCCAAGACGAAGAAGAAGAAGAATAAAAAGAAGCCTGTTTCAGAACCAGACCCTCAAATGATCGCTAACGTTAATTCCAACAAGCTCCCCAAGAAGAAGGCAAATAATTGGACAAATGCCACACACAATGGTACTAAGGACCAAAAGACAGATGTGAGCGCATGGAAGGACCTGTTTGTGCCAGCTCCTGTTCTGAAAGCACTCAGCCACCTCGGATTTGGGTCGCCCACCCCTATTCAAGCCCTGGCATTGCCCCCAGCTATCAGGGATCATATGGACATAGTGGGAGCTGCTGAGACCGGTAAGAGTGTGTGTGGGGTGGGGTGGGAAGGGGGGGGGGTAATTACGTATGTTGCTGGTGCTAATGTATATGCTGTTATTACAGGAAGCGGTAAGACACTGTCATTTGGCATTCCTATGATCCACACCATTCTGGAGTGGAAGAAGGGCGCAGAGGAACAGAATAGTGCAGCTAACCAGAATGAGGACACTGCAGAGGTGGAGAGTCTGTATTTACCAGATTTAAAGTCGTCTGCAAATGAAGAGCAAGACCAACTAGTGCAAGAGGGTGAAGGCCAAGATGAGGATGGAGAAAATAAACGTCTCACTGAGGAGCAGGAGGAGGAGGAGGAGGAGGATGATGATTGTGATGATGATGCCAGATTAGGATGCGTTAAAGTCATTGAAAATGTGGAGTTTGACTTCGACACCCCCGATGAAACGGCAATAAAGTCTTCTGGTGGCCGGAATCGGCCTCTTCTGGGCCTGGTTATTGCTCCAACAAGGGAGCTGGCTGTTCAAGTCAAGCACCATATTGATGCTGTCGCAAAATTCACTGGTAAGTAAATGACCAGGTGGGAGTTTGGGTGTGGAGTTTTACAGATGTCCTCTTCAGTTTGACTATTTTGCAGATATACGGACTGCTATCATTGTTGGTGGAATGGCACAACAGAAACAAGCCAGAATGCTGAAGCGCACTCCCGAGATTGTCATCGCCACCCCGGGACGCTTGTGGGAACTGATTAAAGAGAAGCAACCACATCTTATGAACCTGAGACATCTCAGGTTGGTGATACCCAAAATAAGGGGTTCGCTTGAGTCCCATGATGCGAGTGATGGTCGGTCAGAGACATAGGTTTATCAGTTTTGAGGAACGTAATCTGTGTTTTTAACATGCAAATGCTTTTCAGTGAAGATATGGTGGTTTGTAATTTAAATTGTATATTGTTGGGTTTTTTTTTTTGTAGCTGTGGCTCAAAACTTAATTGGAAAAACAATTAAACTCATTAATAACTCCCCAGTGTAATCTTTGATCTGACTACAATGGTATTGTGCAGGTGCCTAGTCATTGATGAAGCAGATCGCATGGTCGAAAGAGGCCACTTTGCAGAGCTTGACAGCCTGATGGAGATGCTGAACACCGTTCAATTCAATTCCAAGAGGCAGACGTTTGTGTTCTCTGCCACTCTCACCATGGTGCACAGCCTCCCCACCCGCCTCTTTCAGAAGAAAAAGAAGAAGCTGGACCAGAGGAGCAAGCTGGAAATGCTCATGGAGAAAGTGGGGATCAAGTCCAAGCCCAAAGTCATTGATCTGACCAGGAAGGAGGCTACAGTGGAGACCCTGACTGAGACGAGTATTCAATGTGATAAGGAAGAGAAGGACTTTTACCTGTACTACTTCTTGCTTCAGTATCCTGGTCGCAGTATGGTGTTTGCCAACAGCATTGACTGCATCAAAAGGCTGAACTCTCTACTGTTCATTCTGGACTTAAATCCATTACATCTTCATGCTAACATGCACCAGAAACAGCGCCTCAAAAACCTTGAGCAGTTTGCTGAGAGGGAGAGGTTAGTCACCACTATGCAGCTGGTAGTTCTTTGTTTAGGTCTGACCTTCATCACTTCAGAGCAATACGGTCTATAGATTCCATCCCAGCAAAATCCTCTTCCTTACCCCATTTCTTTTTCATGATTACCATTGATAGATCCGTCCTTCTGACAACTGACGTGGCAGCAAGAGGACTGGATATCCCCAATGTTCAACATGTAATTCACTACCAGGTATAATAGATTTTGTCTCATAATTTATTTGTTTCATAATTTATACACACACACAAACAGGGTGTATGCTGTAAGGACACCAACATTGTATATGTGCTCACTGAAACTCCTATGAAGTCATATCTTGATTATAAAGTGTAACTTCACCCCAGCTGTGTCCGAGAGGGGGATCCCCATTAACGTTAACATTACACAAGTACACAAGATTGTGAATTTCCCCAATATTAAAACTAGCATACACTGTTTACAGCTCATAAAAACATTGTATGGGGCAGTTACTCTTTGATAGTAAATATAAATGTATTTTAAAGACTTATGTAGCTAATGTTTTCCTGTGTGCCAGGTACCAAGGACATCTGAGACATATGTCCACCGTAGTGGCAGAACAGCGAGAGCCACCAAAGAGGGGCTCAGCTTGCTCCTAATAGGCCCCGATGACATGATAAACTTCAAGAAGATCTACAGGACGCTTGGGAAGGATGAGGAACTTCCCATGTTCCCCATCCAGACCAGATGCATGGCAGCCATCAAGGTGTGATTCGCTGACGTTGGGTACTGTAGTGTCTGCTGAGGTCTGACTTTTCCCCCCCTCTGCCTCTAATTGCACTACCGGTACCTGCCCTTGCAGGAGCGGGTGAACTTGGCCAGGCAGATCGAGAAGATAGAGTATCACAACAACAAGGAGAAGCATCACAACTCCTGGTTCAGACAAGCAGCGGAGGCCCTAGAGGTCGACTTGGATGACGACATTCTGATCGGTTAGCTTAATCAGTAACATTATTTTATGTCTTTGTTTAGATATAAACATTTTTCAACTGATTTGAATTAAACACTTTTTTTTCCTCTTCAGGTCGAGGAAGAGATGAGGACGATGACAGAGAACAGCAGAAGATGGTTAAGGGGATGAAAATGCATTTGAAGCACTTGCTCTCTCAGCCAGTGTTCAAGAATGATATCAAAACCAAGTACCCCACCCAAATGGGAAAGCTCTCCCTGCCCCAGATGCCCCTAGCAGGAGAAACTGCCTTAGCCAGCGTCTCCATACAGAAAAAGAAACAAAAACCGAAAAGAAAACGGGCACAGCAGTGACATTTTGAAATGAGAATGTCCATTTAAAAAAGGAGTCTTGTGTAATTTAGATTTTTACATAAAGTAATTTTAAATCCAAACAAGCTTCATAGCGTCTTCCTTTTAGCAACAGTGTGCAAAATTGATATTATAACACTTGAAAGGCACTTCTTGATAACATCATCTTTATTCCACTACAGATCTATAGTTGTCCTTGTTGTGGATGATCTCTGTAGAGTCATTGGATGGGACAGGGGTAGAGGATGTCATAGTGAGATGTGTGGTAGAGGAGGTGCACAGAGGGCTCAGCCCCCTCTGGAATGATGTGGTGAACCAGCTGCTCCTCGCTTTCCATGGAAACTATGTGGACGCCAACGTCTAGGGCCTGCAACAGAGCCAGTATGTCTATGTGATCGCACTCCACCGCCATGGTCTCCACTTCCTGAGGGGGGGGGAGATTACATTTGGGTAATTTATCTCGTGCTTTTAATCCAAAGATATTTGCAATCAATACAATTATTACAAGGAGCATTTATGGGTATTTTACTCAAGGATGCTTACAGCAGGGTTGCACGCTATTGACTAAATGTGATGCGATATTGATCATGGAAACTGCAATATCTATTCATTTCAATATTTTTAAATGTTTAAAAACACAACGTTATGGGCAAATGCATCAAAATAAATTCATAACATTAAAACAAGATTTCTTAAGTATTGCACGTTTATTTCAACATATTGGACTGGACAACAATAATTCCAAGATACCAAGGAAGGAAGCATTATTTATGGACAGCAATGTTTCCTCTTTGATCTCCACTGAGTTGTTGTCTTTCTAAACCTCACATCTTACTTTTGTCTAAATCAAACAGCCAACATATGCATATTTTTACCTAAACATCTTTTCTGCAAAATAATATGATTTCGCTCAGTTATATTACGATAACTACATCAATATATTGTGCACTACTACCTCAGGGACTCAAACCCACAACATGGGACACCCAGACCACCTTTTTAACATGGTTCCTTATTTATAACACTACAGGGTAGTGCTGCAACACTGCGACTAACCTGTTTACAGTAGACCTTCAGATCAGGGGCTTCCACAAAGTTACTGAAGAAGTCGGCATGGTTTTGGAGGTAAGCAGAGGTGAGCAACCTGAGATACTGCACCATACTATCGGAGGTGGTTTGCTCATTGAAAAGCCTGAACAAGGTCTTCTCCCGTTCACCGGTTTGGCATTGCTCCACAACATCTTTTAGCTATATATATGTAAAAAGAAAGTAGACAACTTTATCATGAGGTATCAATCTCTTTTACAGATCCAATAATTAGCAAATACCTTTTATTTTTTGTTATTTGATTGTTCTTTAAGACACATTCAAAGACAGCTGAAGTTAAGTTGTGCTGGTATACTGAATTGCAAATTATTATTAGTTTCCTTGATAAAGTCCATTGAAACAATTTCACTGATTTACCGTGTTGAGGTGGTCTTTGAAGGAGCTCTCATCAAAGACTGCAGATGAAAAATCTTCCCAGCTCCTATTTAAGGTGTCTTTGAACCTGAAATGGAAACCAATAAGGAAGAATCAGTCATGACAAATGATAACTAATTTACTGTCAGACATTTTGGAAACTAACCTCTGCAAATCCAAAGCATTTTGTAGAATCGATTCCAGGTGAGCAAAGCAGAATGCTCTATAGAAGCAATTCCCATCCCCTCTGACTTTTCTCAGAGAGCAAAACTGGCTGCTTAAATCCTACAAACGACAACAACTTATTGTTATGCATGTGATAGACGTAAAGGGATTTCTAGATGTAGTACGCAGTGCACATCCATCCTTTATAGCCTACATTATGTTTGACACCGGGTATTCTGTCAGGAAACATCGATGAAATGTCCTCTTGCGGTGAAATAAGCGCAGCTCGATCCATTTGTTTAAAAAACAACTGGGGGATTTGCGAAACCAAACATGCCATTCGTTATTTAAAAACCTATACGACATACGGTACCGAATTTAGATCATTCAGTCGATTCATAATAAGCTTTTCTGAGCATTCTTTTATCCAGAGGAAGGCTAAAACCTAGCCAACATACTAACTAATTATTATTAGTTATTGCAGCGTACCAACCACCCAGGTTGAAATACTAGTAATGGTTCCTTAAACACCGGATGTTTGCCGCGTCCTTCAGTTAAAGGGACCGTACATTTATCATACGTCACAATGAATGGTTTATTGATTACACAGAATTGATTACACAATTGAGCTAACATGATTGCAACAATAGACGCTGACAAAACAATACAATACAATTATACTCAATACATATATATCATTTTATAATTATATTATGTATATTATACACTGCAAATTATGTATACGTTATTATACATTTATTCGCCTGATATACTGTTTTATTCTGCATATCTATAATAATCAAATGTATCTTTAAAACATTTACAAACTTAATTTTATATTAGTTGTATTATTTGTTATTGTTAAAAGCATGCAAAAAAAAATCAACTAGTTCAACTCTTCTCACTTATTTTACTTGTACTGGTAAGCATGGTTTTATTATTAATGTGTTTCGGTGATCCTCCTGGCTTGGCTGCTAACTCTGCACCACTTGTCACTACAGACCCATACTCCATCAGTTTAATTGCTTTCTTCTCTGTGTCTGTCTTGTCCAGAATGTACTCCTGGAATGATACAATCACAATGAAGGGGTGTGTCAGCTTCAGTTATGTAGAATATAAAATATATGCACCTTGCCATTTATTTTATTATATATATTTTTTAAATATCTGAAACAAAAATATTTTATATTATGTATGCCTACTGCCTAATCTATATTGGTAAAAGTAAAAAAAAAAATTGAAAACTGCATACAGTACATTTAGGAGGCAGCAATAGCATAAAACCGTAACTGTGCTTTCTTTAAAGTGTATTTTGTAGTGAACAAAGTTTTCCAAAATTGAAGTTATGTAAAAGTTTTTATTTTTTTTAATTTTATTGAAGCAAAACATAAAAGAAAACACTTTAATTCTTCAATACTGAAGCATTGTAGCATAGTACCGTAAACACTATACAGTACAGGTATTACCTTTACCATGTCCATCATTGTCAGCATGTCAATGTCCTCTAGAGATCCATAAGACTGCAAATGGCATTGCTGCCCGAGGTTCTTTATGGCAATAAGCAAGCTCCCAACTTCTTCCATCTAAAATGATAGCAATGAATATATGAACATATTACCATGAGTACATTACCCAAAGTTTTTCCCAAAGCCGTCCACCACAATACCAAACCTGCTCTCTAAAGTGATCTTGGTGCGTCATCAAGTTCATCTCCTTCTGCTTGTTCTGCTCTTTGAGTTTGTCACACTGGCCCTGGAGCTCAGATAGTTCCTTGTTGTTCATCTGTCACATAGTGATCCCATGTCAATATTCATTCCATCTACCTACAAGAGACGTGGAGCTTCAGTGTATACGTCAGCGTGTGTCTAACCAGCTGGTTAGTGTCGTGCTCCTGCTTCTGGATTTGCAGTTGCCTTTGGCCCTGTTCAAGCTCCTGTGTGAGCTGGAGCACACGTAGCAGCAGGTCCTGGCGCGTGACGGACAGTGTCTCGTGGCGCCGAATTATGGCCATGACCAAGGAGTCTGACCTATAATCAAGGTAATCTGAAGGGATGGTGTAATCACTTATTATCGTTCTTAACCTACGTATGAAACATTATCATTTAGAATACCATTCATCTTACTTTGAGGGAAATAGTCTAATATTTTCATCAAGTAGTCTTCGTAGATTTTGTATTTTGCCACTCTGGCCGTTAACTCCTGCTGTCTGAAAGTAAAAAATTACAAACACTTTCAATCATTGGGTTTCAAACTTCAGGCAAGACCCCCATGAAAGTAGTGCAAGAGGGCAGTTGCAAACTAGCAAATGCATAGAAGAAAAATATTCCTGAAAAATATGGATATTTAAAACTAAATATAAATAGTTAAAATAATAAGACCTTCTCAACTGACCTACTCCTCCCCTTACTGCCCAAAATAATCTAGCAACCCTTTGGGTGGTCCCGACCCACTCTCTCTTGGTTTTAATGTTACCATGGGCCACCACTAGCAGTCTTCATTTGAACGCTGAAAGTTCCAAAGTGCACCTGACTTGAAGATTGTGCAGCTGTGTCTGTAAGT
Source organism: Speoplatyrhinus poulsoni (assembly GCA_025447795.1). NCBI lineage: Eukaryota > Metazoa > Chordata > Actinopteri > Percopsiformes > Amblyopsidae > Speoplatyrhinus > Speoplatyrhinus poulsoni. The sequence goes on from JAOEGT010000013.1 coordinate 196,038, forward strand.
CTTCTATCTCCTGCTGCTTCAGTATCTTCTGCTGCCTCGCAGCTTGGTACTTCTTCATTGCCCGCCGTCGCTTCACTTCACTGTCTCCTACAAACTTCTCAAATTCTTTGGCTTTTTCTCTAGTCTGTATGTAAATACATGATTTAAGGGTGTGGTGTTTGCAATTGACCGTTCCCAAGCCCCGCCCCTTTCACTTCACCTACCTAGTTACTAGGTAGGTCAAAACACCATAGAAGCTGAAGGAAGGTTCCATCAGATTAAAAAAATGCTCAACTGTTATTGGAGGACATGCAAAAAGGGGCGAGGCTTGGGAAAGGTAAATTGCCCTTGATTAGTGTCATTATCTAGAATTACTATAATGTCATGTTCAATACCTATAGTCTTACAAATCAATGCAGGTGACTGCTGTTGCTACTTAAAACAAATAATCTACTGTATGGCAACTTCAGATAGCCTATCTGCTGATGTAGCCTACTACTGATTTGGATAACAGCTAAATATGTACAATGTGAAAAACTCAATGACATTACCACTGTATAATTGACTGGAATATTGTGACATGCACATCAACTGTAAGTACGTCTGTGCTCTTGTGGCAGTGTGGATGCCCATCTGCTTCAATAATTATTGTTCTGTGTGGACTCTAATTGTTACTCACCTCTTGTTGTTTACGTTCCAGTTCAGCCCTGTTTTGAGCTAGGATATGCATCTGGCTTTTAAACTCTTGCTGTTTCAGGGCTAGCTCTCTATCCACCTTATCCATTTCAACCTGCCTTTTTAAGACTAGGGTTTTTTGCAAGGTGTGCACTCCAGTCTCTGTGACTCTGCTCGGAGCCTGCAATATAATATTTGATCAAATAAGGCTAAATTATCACCAGACAGCCAATAGACCTGTTGTACTTTTCCTTTAATAGACATAAGCCTATAGACATATATAAGTATATTATCTTACCTCTGTTATAACAGGAATGTAATTGACATTGTCCTCGTGTCTGTTGAGGAAGAAAATATTAATTTATTTTTGTTTATTGTCAGTAGGATAACTATTACTGAGTGATTGCTACCGTATAGAAATAGGATATAGTTTTTCAACTGCATTCTATGTATACATTGAAAACTAGACATAGGCCTTCTAAATTCCATGCAAATCCCAAATTGCGTCACATAATATAGTATTCCGTACCGGCCTACCTGGTTTGTTCTAACTGCGTTACAAATACATTTCTCACTCTATTTTCCACTGACAGTTTTAAACGAGGGTCGTCTTTCTCTAGGAAATAATAGGAATTCGCCATGGTTTTCTTGCTGCTTGCTACTTTTGTTCCCAAAGTGTCCCGGAGAGCAGCGTGTTATTTGTAAATTCGGAAATTAGAACTGGAACTGCGCCGTGCAAGTTGATTCGTGTATTTCTCCGGTTGTTTTCATGGATTTGTGTTACTGTTACCTGGAAACCAGAAGCGATACATCGGGGAATGGACTGGGATTGCCTCTTCGTTGTCATAGTGACTGCTAGGGGGCGTTGTAGGACTACTTCATTGACATGAGCAGCACACAGACTATTACCCCCCCACACACACACACACACACACACACACACACACACACACACACACACACACACACACACACACACACACCCATCTCACCCTGCCACTGAACTAAAACAGCAACGGTCAGCAATGTTACAGTGGCCGAAACAGGGTGTTCATTTAGAAATAAATTAAACCAACAAAAAAAAAAACTGTGTGGGGGGGGGGAAGGGGACCCGACCAATCAGAGGCCGTTTTCAGGGTTCATAGTCACAATCAAGTAGCCCCGATTGGGAAGGGATGAGGGGGAGACCGAGTCATACAAACTCCAGCTTCCCGTGGCCGCTGTACATCCCCCAGTGCACCAGCGACAGGAACTTGTCACCGGACGTGTCGGCCTGCCGCATCTTGTCGCAGGTCAGGCAGCAGTTCTCGTGGCCCGTGACGGGCACCATGCACTCCAGGTCCAGCTTGGCCACGGGGCCCTTCTTGGCCTGGGGGTGGTGGGGGTGGCCGCCGCCGGGATGGCCGACGCCGCCGTGGCCGTGGAAACTGTAGTGGAGGCGGGACAGCATCTGCTGCCGCTGGTCCCGCAGCCGCTGGTTCTCGCTGCGGAGCATACGCAGCGCCAGCATTATCAGCAGCACCAGGATGAGGCCGCCTGCGATGGGCACGGCGATCACCGCCGCGCGGAACCACACCTCCTTGGCCGAGGCCAGGTCCTGCACCCGTGTCACCGGGCTGCGGCTGCCGCCGTCCAGCTGATACCGGTTGTGGTCTACCCACCAGAGGGGAGGGAGGAAGAGAGGCAGAATTAGTCACCGCGTCAAGAGCATTGCTACATTTACGCTAATGAACGGCACTGGACAGGGCCATTACACATCACAAACACCCAAATGAAGGTTGGTCCCTCTCTCTTTGCCTCTGCCTTTCCCAACACCCCCCTATCCCACCCCCAGCCCCACTGACACCTCCACCTCCCAAACATTCACTCCTGTTGAGGGCTATTCGCCCTACACGGCACATTCCTACTCGGTGGGAAAATTACACGGTGCACACGCAATAAAAAGAAATAAGTACATCTGATGTAGGGCCAAGTGCTTACAGTGAACTGGCTGCTCTCTCCCCTCGCTGACGCTCTTCTGGAGACCATTAAACATTACACTGAAGTTCAGTAAAGGTGGGAATTATAAAAAGAGAGGGGTTTGGAAAGGAGCGGTGGGTGGAGGACTTCTTGTACATAAACAAGTGAGGCGATTGAGGAAGCCCGCGGCGCACAAACACAGAGGGTGCAGATCGGACCGGAACGCGTTACATTTGTGTAACCACAGAGAGCGTGGACATGTCAAGCTTCGGCTGAGGTAGGGGAGCGGTACAACCAAGCAGGGTACTCGTAGCGTATAACCTCCTATAACCTCCGGGCGAGTTTAGTGGCCTTCCACCCTCCCCGCAAACACTTGAACGGCAGTCACCTGTTGATTCTCTGCCGTTTGGCAGGTCGTGCAGGCCCCTGTAGTTGCACATGTCGTCGTGACAACACTCCACCGTCGGGGACGAGACGCCGGCGAGGACGTCGACGCCCCTGGAGCGAGCACCGCAGACGTCGGCGGCGGGGTTCACGCACCCATGCGTGAGCGGGGAGTTGGTGTTGAGGGGGTCCAGGACCTTGGTGAAGCAGACGTTTAGCTCCGACTTGCACATGTATCCCGTGGCAACGCAATGCGGCGCGTCACAGTAACACCGTATTTCTCCTGAAAAACCCCAAAAACAGACTTAGAAATTAGAAATATTACATGTTATTCCACCCAATACAGTGTGTGTGTATGTATGCATGTATGTATAAACAACAATGTAATGTTATATGTATGTAATCAAACAAATTGAGAATTTCATTGCAGGCCCTGTGCACTCTCATACCACATTCAGCACATAAACTTGGATATTTTAAGACAAACATGAGCTTTTAAAACCCATATTCCTTCCCAATTGTGTCATACCCGTTTTGATCCAAACATATTTTGAAATTCTGAGACTGAGCTGTTCTGCACTCAGCAGAGCATAAACTAAAAATGTTTGCATATCCTACACTTAATAAATTAGCATACATTTAGCATTTTTCGTGCAGAATTATCAAAGTTGTCTGCATTATAAAAGTGGAACTTATAATTAGTGGCTTATTTGCCAAAGTAAATTAATTTAAAGCCAAATGGAAACTCGTAAAGGGGGGCATACGCGCGGCGCAGGAGTCTTCATTTTCAGTTTGCACGCAAGCTTACTTGTGGTCAAGGCTGCTTTGGGGCGGGGTGCATCGAGGTCTCAACTAAAAAGCTTCCATAACCTTATCATTAGACTTCTTTCTTTTACGGAACTAGTTATTACCGTATTTATTATTTTAGTTATGTAGCTTTCAACTCCTAACTACAAAGGAGAAGATAGCACAGCTGTAGTCTGTGTGATTATGTTTTCGTGTTTTAAATTATTGTTGCCTTTTTGTGCTAGAATCATTAAAAGGTACAGTTATATAAATGGATAGGTAATTGTCTTACTAACTGGCTATTAAACATCCAGCACATAAACAGACAGAATAGAAACATCACTGGTTGTCCTTTCGACCTGAATATGCAGATTCTGTGTTTGGCAGCAGACCAAATTAATCAGATCAGTGTTTTCTCTGGGAATGACCCGGGCATCGGCAAGTACGCCATTCATTACAACGCAGAGGCCATTTAGTTGGCTATTAAAAAAAATGCATGTTTTTGTTTGGTCATGTTGTGCTTTATATATTAAAGTGTAGGCTAGGCCACGTCTGAAATAAATAGTCAAACTTTTCTTTACGGAGAAACAGTGTGCGACTGAAACACGGATAACTCAAAACACGAGTCTCGCTTGATAATAATTGTAAATAGTAGAGAAAGCCACTGCTCTGGTAGTGACGTGCCGAAGTCCGACCGATTGTGTTTCACCTTTACGTTTGATTTTAATCACGAAACGTAAAATAAAATAGTTTTGCTAATTTTGTATTTCCTGTTGATGGATAATATTACCTTTAGTGAGAAGAACGGCCATGGCACAAAGTTCCAATTGAAACCAAATGGAAATGAAACTGGAATGGCGATCCATTTACAACAGATTTCGCTCAAGCCCTCTTTTTCCAGTTGCAGATTCCGCTGGGCAGAGTTCGACAACAAAAGTTCACATGGAGCTATAAACGAGAGGGATGCATTCCTGTGTAGAAAACGTTATCTCAAAATCCTCCAAAAAACACAACTGTACACTATTTGTCCCACATAAAAAACGGGAATTGTGTCTAAACGCCGTCCGGCATTATTGGCAACGCAACGCAGAATGACACTTTACGCAAAGTAATACACTCCTGTTACGAGTATGGTTGTCACAGTTGTCCTCCTTTGCTTTTCTGGTACGCAGTCAACAGCGAAATACCGCGTTTGTAATCCTTGATCTGTGGAATAATAGGCTACAAAGACGATCGACGATCAGCTCAGCACAAGCACTTGATACAGACTTGATAGTAGGGCTTTAGTTGAAGAAATAGCTTTGCCTGGCTGCTCGACGTAACAAAACTCCGCCCCCTGAACTCTCATTGGTTAGAAAACCCCTTCATTCATAGTCCTTATTTCCATCAAGAATGTGATACCGCAATTCACAATTCCGCAGACATATGCCACAAACGCAATCTCATGTCATTGTCATTACCAATGACCATTGTACTAATATTATTATATTACTAAAGCTGTATTGTCATAAACAGTTTGGTTTTGATCACTGTTTGCCTGTAACTGTCTCTGCTGGGTTAATTATGCCTAAGAATCCAAATATGCCTACTCATCGACCTGCAGTGTCATTCGTTATGCCAGCCACATTGACGCCGTTGGTAGCACATTTCCCAAGGCTACCAGCCGGCAGAGGTGGAGGCTGTTTGACTACTGGGAGCGTGGTTGTTGTGGGTGGAGCCGACAGGCGGTTAGAAATTAGCAATCCAAAAAGGCACATGGCGCCACCAAGACGAGCAGACACTGACACTCAATTGCCCTCAAAGCAATCCTATGTAAAACACATAGCACGGCGATCGATATCAGGAACAACTTCTTTCGGTAAAACAAACCTCGGGATTCTTAAAATCGGTGATAGTTATTATTGTTGGTATTATTTATAGGCCCTTTTGCCACAATGAATGCTATTGGGCTACAAGCATAATTAATAGTAATAATTTTGATAATAATAATATGATTATATTATGATTATGATTATTATTAGTATTAATATTACTATTAGTAGTAGTAGTAGTATATGTAGTATATTAGGCTCAATTTTATGTATATCGTAATACAACCTTAAAAAATAGGTATAATTTCTGTACAGAATTCGTGGGACTAACTCGCTATAGGCCTACTTATAATGTATTTTAGAACTAGACAAGCATTTGTCCTTGATAAATGGCTATATGCAGGACACATTTAAACAGTATTTATAATATCCCTATTTAAATAAGTATACCATAATGCTATCATGATGATTTCATTTTTATTCATTAGGCTGATGTAGTTGATATTGCTTAATATAATTGTATTACTGTATACGAACCACTTGTGAACCTCAATCACGTCACGTGATGCATTTTATGAAATATGCTATTGTTCTGTCTGAGTTAATTTTATTTTTGCATTCATGCCGTTATCTTGTTAAACATTGTTCACATCTATTTTGCTATTATTGCTACTGCAATTGAAAAAAAAAATCATTATAAATAGCTCAAGGGGACAACAGTAATTGCAGACAGCAATTACGGTAATTATCAGTAATTCCGTAGAGGCGCCAGTCCAGGGTTGCATCATGGCGTTTCAAACTCAAACGTTATAAATGGACATATTATCCAACGCATAAAGAAACGTATGAGTTGGAATTGACATAACCAATAACATAAAAAAGTGTCTTTCATATTAAACCTACTGTCTTCAGAACGATTTGCAGATGTAGTAGGCAACTGGACTATACAGTAACCAGTAAACCAAATTGTCATTTACTTTCACCTGTAATTCTTATTATAGTGATTTATGTCAACTGATAATAATACTGATTACAACTCATAGGGCTGATTTAATCAGACGTAAAGCGGTCTACAGTTGTGCTGTTTCTTTTACTGTGTGATTGAATATTGCCACCTAGTGGTCAAATACTTTAATCTTATCCAGATGCATTTTTATATTGGACCCGTCAGAATTCATCACCATATAGTGTCAGCAATCAGGAGTCTTTTAAAATGTATTTTTTTGTAAAGGCAATTCTGAAAATCGACTTTCTAGTGTGTAGTCGAATACCAATCACAAATATTGCTGTTATTGTCTCAACTGCACATCAACCCGTCACTACTGAAAATCCCAAGCAGAGTAAATTTCTATATTCTGGTAGTTTATTCTTCTTCATTAGTTGCATTGTAACATTACGTCAAGATGCTTCCAACCAGATTAGCATGCTGTTCCACTCCTTTCATTGTCACTCCCAGCTAATGGATTGTATTTGTAATGCTAAAACAACCAGTATTTAATAAGTACATACAAATTTGTTGTCTTCTCATGCTGAGAGGAAAAGCTTTCTGATAGTCAGGGGCCTTTTTATGTCACTGGTGGGATTTGAACCCTCAGACTGTGGCTCCATTTGCACATTAACCAGTGACCGTATTGACACCTGGCTGTAGGTGTGAATTGGCTAGAAGAGGGCCAGGGTCTAAACTGCAGACGTTCCTCTCATGTTTGTTGTGCGTTGCTGTTTACGGGGTGTAGTCGGTCTGCAGTCGTTACTACTCGTAGGGGTTGTTTTGCCTAACAAAACACCAACCTCCTGCTGTGGTGAAGAAGACCATATCTCCCTTCTTTTCCTTTTTGAGGAGGGGTGTGTGTGTGTGTGTGTGTGTGCGCAGTGATAGCCCTCTACGAGATAAGACAAGTATCTGCAGCTAAGAGTTAAGAAGACCACATCTTGAGCTTCCCTGTCTGGGTGGGCAAGCCAAGCAAAAAGGGTTGGGGCACTTCCTCCCACAACCCCTGGCTTCCTAATGTCTCTTTGATTTAAGTGATATCAAGATAGAGACACAGAATAGAGATAGTTGTCTCTCCCTATCCTTAAAGGTGGAGTCAGCGATTATGAGAATACACTTTTTGTCAAATTCAGTGAATAGGCGCCTCGGACCGGTCAGTTAGCTGTCCGTTCAGTGTGGGCGCTGAAAAAAACATGGTGTTTCCACACAGGCTCTGGATATGGGAACAGAAATAAAGTGGTACACAACATAACACTATATTCTTGGAAATGGGGTTTTGAATATTAGGGGCAGGGTTTCTGAGGAAGCACCCTATGGAGTTGAAGGAGAGGTGTTTGTGTGTTGAAGTTCAAACAACAATCTTTCAGCAATCTTTCCACAGCATCCTTAAATAAACATTTCATGATTCTTAATAGGCTATTTATATTTATCAAAATAAATGGACAACAGTATAGCCACAGACAGTAGTGTTGCATTTCTGTGTGTTTTATGCACATTCTGTTAATTTAGTTGTCAGAGAAATTATGCTTTTTCTGTGCGCACCTACAGTATATCCTCCTGAACAAGCTTCAGTTCAATTTTGACTTTGAATTTAGCCTACTATAGGTTAGCGGGTACAAGGGGATATAACCACCCATAAAAGACATGTACTGATAACCAAACTGCTACTGGAAACGGCACTTCCTCCACCTTTACACATGGTGCTGACGCGACAAAAATGATAAGGCTTAAATGTATCTTATATTTCTTTCATCTGATTCCTTTTTTTTAACCTTATTTATGAACGTATGTCATTTCAGTATCATGTTATGTATCTTTGTATTCCTTTATGCACCTGTTTAAAATTTTAATCTGAATGTTTTAATCTGATCCTTTGACCATTTTTATTAATGTTGTTTGTCTGTACTTCTGTAGTTTTTTCATGGGAAGCAAAACTGTACATGTATTCCCTCTCTGTAAAGCACTTTGGACTGCAATTCTATATGAAAAGTGCTATATAAATAAAGATAATTATTATTATATGACTGCCTATATCCTTGCCCTAGTATTGTTTTTAAAGCTTTCTCAGCTGTCAGCCAATTTATTGCAATTAGGCTGCTCAGTTTTTGATTATTATCAAGTTTTATTCTTCATTTCATTTTAAAAACAGGACAGAGACAACTGACAATTACTGTAATAGTTTTCCTCAAATTATGAACGTTTGTGTGTGTGTATATATATATATATATAAACATAACACAAAAAGGAACTTGTGTTTGGTAGATTCTTTGCTGTAACATGCTTCTTATAGCCAAATCTTCTCCGACAATGCCAAACAGCCTTTCTTTACTGTTGACTGACTCGTTTGGTGCATTGGATGATTAAAGTCTGAAATAACAAGAAAGGTTGAAACTATACTTAAGTATACTACTTATCAGAGGTATAGGCTACTCAAGGATACTTACTTACTGACTGACTTATACTTAGCAAAACTATACAGGCCTATACTTTACTTATACTGTATACAGAAACAATTACATTAATAGCAACTTAGAAATATAATTTCAATAGCTCAAATATATATATAGTTATACGTTAAACTTACAAATTTAATGTTCTTAGAAAATTAACAATTTTTATGGGTTTAGGACCTCCGCGAAGTTCGCACCCCATATGATAAGAATGTGAATATAATAAGTATTTTGATTCGTTTGTGCATCGTTTGTTCACGCAAAATAAATATTTGTGCACAAACCATTTTAGAGAAATTAAACATTAGGTTTTTTACAATGATGTGACGTCCTCAGCTTGCTGTAAATCCGTGCACATTTGGAAAAAAATATAAATACATTTGTGTGTCATTGTTTTAATGTTAATTTTATGTAAGCATGACGTCATCGCCCTCCGGCTTGTCTCGCACCGGAATGGGCTAAATCGCTCATAGGATAAACATTCAACGTCATTGATGACTCCTCATGACGGCATTACACACTGCTGTGGGCATGCATCCCATTCTTCAACCAGCAGTAAGCCAACGTAGTTGTGTTGGTCACTCTTGGCACAATCCCACAAGTAAAAATAGAAAATGTCCTTACTTTTTTTGGTGTATACTATGATCTTATATCTACATTTAGATTGTGGGTGAATGTAGACTTACTCAAAGCTTACTTATATTGGCTTTTTTTAAATCAGCAGAATAGACAAGCCAACATCAATCTAGGTAGTCCCGTTGCAACCACCATCAAACACTGAAAGACAAAACTACAACATAGCCCGGTAGAGGCATATTTTATTTCAATATACTTCAGGAAACAATATACAAAGCAACGATGTGGTCAACCTTACTTAACGTGTGGTGTAGTTTATAGATTCAATAGTGGAGAGAAAAAGAAAAGTAAATTCCTTTGCAGCTTATGACCCTGCTCAACAGTAAGCAAGATGGAACGTGCTAGAGAAAAAACAACCTATGACATGCATGTGGAAGATGCTTTTCTGTAGGTCAAATAGAAATCCATACAGGTGTTGTATATTCATGTAAATGAGGTTGTGAGACGGAACACTTTGAACAAGGCACTAGCGTTTCACCAAAAACCTAAACTCAACACTCCAATTAAATAACCAGTGCTCACTTTAGTTTAGCATGTTTATTACAATACATACATTTCACATTTGACGTCGTGACCCCTTTGCCCTGATTTGACTCCGGTGTGCGCAGATAGGTGGTGATTAGCATTGCCTCTTCTTTGCCCCCTCAGAAATGGCTGTGAACTGTAGACGGTCTCCTAGTGATGCTTACAATAGGAACTACCCCAACTGGACGAAAACGCAAACCGTTTTGCGTTCATTTAAGGAACGGCACCTTCTGATACTGTTCATAGATGCAGATTGTATTGACACAAATTAACCTTTGTTGTCCATTCCTTAAAGCTCCACTTAACTTTAGCAACTGTACATAGGAATGAATAGGGGGTGTCACCTCACCTCTAGTAAGTACAGTTGGACTACAAGCAAACTGGAGAGAGAGGGGGAAAAAAAGAGCAGGGAAAGTGTATGCACTTAAAAGCAACCTTAACGGGGCCAAGGGAGGGGGCTTGCAGTGGGAATGGTCCAATGCCGCACACCAACACATTTGCATTTTTCGGTATTTTCTTCTTTGCGTCCTTTTAAATGTAACTCAATCACACACTCCACCATACCACCAGGCACTGTTATTTTCAGTTTGAGAAATGCAGGGCCACCGGAAGCTGCAAATAGATCATTGAACCAAAGCAACCAATCATGAACCACCTTACTAAAGGGTATGTTTACCGACTAAGCAATACAATTTAACCCTTTAGATAAAGGGGAATATATTGTTATATAGACCTACTGATTGTGTTATTAAAACGAGTCTTATGTATAATGTTTTTCTGTTTATTGTATGTTGGTGACACCTACAGTTAGTAAGTGGCACAGCACACCGACAAATTAGAACTTATTCGTTCTGATGGGAATTCATTTAGAAGATCATATCAAATATAGTTAAAAAAAGCTCATCGGCTTAAAGCATCCCTTTTCATGCAGGCCAAGCATCCTAGCCAAGCCAATGGTTCAATGACCTATTAACAAAATTAAGCTTTTATGTCTGCAGACAAGTTAACATGACGGACAGGCTAGGCGAGGACCAGCCGCCGAGGTGCTGATTAGTTTGGATGTCAAAAGCTTTTGATAGGCATGGCTTTCCATGGCTTCAATCTACAAAACATATTTACAACATAGATAACATCTACAAGAAATCTACACCCACCCCCTCCCAAAACCAGGGGTTTAAGTCAACCCCTCCTTCTGCCCGCTCACATAAACTTTTCACCTCCCCCTTCGTGGGGCTCACCCATCCCAGCAGTCCCAAGCCAACCCCGCTGGAGCTCCTGTGTGTTAAGACTGGGGTGAGGGCAGGGGGAGGAAGGGAGAGGGGGTGGGGGCAGAGAGAACTGAACTCCAGCTTCCAACTATGTGCAATGGGTCCCCCCCCCCCCCTTTAGCCGCTCACATTTCAGCTCTCAACCACAAGTTCTCAGACCATGAAGGAATTCTGATTCTTCAACTTTTCTAGTTCTTTGATTTGCTGTCTCAGAAATAGTATCCTGCAAGAAGAAATAAACAAATAAATAAACAAACAATTCATTAAACAAAGATCACATTACTTGTGTGATAATGTGCCGGAGTGAGCGTTTGCCTTACCTCTGCTCGCGCAATGTTGCTTGTATTTCGCAAACTCTGACGAGTGACCGCAGGTTTTTGAGCTCTGTGCAATTCTCAGACATGCATATGCTCCCCATTGTGTGAGCTTCCTCACGTAGCCTTGATGCCTGCGAGGAGGTAAACAATGATACTTAGGGAAGGCCATGCACGCCCTCATTAGCCATAATGAACAGCAGATGGCGATGTAAGCATAGCAATACCAACAGAACACAGCAGGTTACAAGCCTTGAGAGCACTGTCCAAGATTGATGTGAACCAGAGTGTAAATAGCAAAAATTAAAGAGCATTTGATTAAGCAGATTTGTATAGTAGTATAAAGAACACTACATTTTCATTCCAGTTATCGGTTTCCCCAAAATTTGCACTCAACGTCCTTGAGTTTCTTTTGTGGTAACCAAAACCCACGGATAGTTAAAAAGCCCAAAAAATGTAATGTCTTAAATTTCATTTTCTAAAATGTAAGGCCTGGAAATGTCTTAAAATGTCAAAAGATTTTCCAAATTGTCTTATTAGAACATGGCATTACACTTCAAGCAGTCTCAACAAATCCTGCCAAACAAACTTGTTCGTTAATGAGAGCCTACTCAAAACACTCATCACGTAAAGTTTGTTTACGTCAGGTGGTTAGATTTTAACACGCACCGCGTTCCATACTTTATGGGCATGTTCGCGCCACCTTTTCTTTTACAAATCATTTTCGCACCAGAGCCGGAGGAAACGTGAAATGGGGACATGTCTGCTTTGTTTGTAGGTCTACAGTTCTACTAATCGTAGCTTACGTAGTGAGCCAAAAGCTGTAATAAGCACTGATCTAATAAAGATCGCCAATATAGGAAATGTCTCAAAACTTCCCTTTTGAACAATAGCCTAGAACATTAGATAAGCCGGGAGGAGACCTACATTAGTCTGGGTTTATTCATGAATTTGTCCCAGAAGAAAGGGACGAAGAAATACAAGCATACACATTTCAGGTCAGTTTGTGTTCAAGAAATGATTGGCTATGTGTCTGGGCAGTCTGGGCTGGTAGTGACTGATTTCCCAGTCTGCTTTTTGCAGAGTCACGGTCCTGTTGGAAATAAACCCAGCCCCCACACAATTACCCGACTGTAGCACTAATTTATTAGTCTGATACCATATTCGGACGTACACGACCGAACCGTAAACACGGCGACCAGAACCGCACATTTTATTTCATGGTAGGTATTTCATGATCGTTTATGTGAAACTTATTTCTCTTTCACATCCGCAGGGACAAAACAGCCTATCGGCCAAATGTATTAAATATAAGCTAATCTTCTGTCAAGAAGTAATTCATGGACAAGAGCCATAAAACTAAAGAGCTACTAATGATTAATTGCTCTAATATGGGTTCATTGCCTAAATGGGTGATTCTACAAAAATTCCCCAAAAAAGAATATATTTCTGTAATTTAATGAAATAGTAGCATACACTTTATTATTTATGTTAATTGTGTTTACTGCAGCAGTAACATTGCAGTGTTCTGCTGTGATTTCAGCTCGATAGGGATGGCTTCTAGATGATCAGTGCGCTTCATCAATTACTCAGTCCCCCATAGAAACTCTTGAATTGCTTAACAAACAATAAAATAAAGTAGTAAAACATGGTGAATGCCAATATAATAGGCTTTTTGCTCACTATAACTATAGGGGTTAGGTATTAATTAAAATTTTTGTAAAAATATAATTTTTTTTGTATAAAATAAAAAGGTCTTAAGTCTTATATGTGATACCCTGGTAGTAAGATCTTGTTGTAAATACAGCCATGAAACTGACTATACTAAATAAAAACAACAACAACGTGTAAACACAAGAGGCGTCAATGCCGGCGGACAGTGGAGGATGTAGAGGGTAAATACTTGTTTCTCTGCGTGGTCGGCCGGCCATCCCTGCACGTGCTTGATGAGATTTTCATTGAAGTGGGTGGCGAGGGCGGGGGTGAAGGTACTGGAGAGCCGGGAGGCTGAAGAGCTACTGGGCGGGGCGGACGCTGTACTCGGGGCGTTGCTGCTGCCGCTGCCGCCGCCGCCTGGGTTGACGTGGTTGCTGGACCCGGGAGATGGACTCCTCTGACTACTGGAATGGGGATACAGATTGGATGCCACATATGAAAACATTTGGAGGACGCATATATATTAAAAATGTCACTCTCGAGAACTTCGATTTCAAATAAAAAACTCCCTCAGATGAGGGAGTTTTTTATTGAAAAGCACATTGAAAAGCATTGAGAAGCCCAGGGCCATCATCGGTGCAGAGTGGTGTTCACCACTTTGTTTGTGTTCATATTTACGTAGTCAGAGCTGCGTAGATGTACCAGATTCTATCTTAACAATAGGCCGATACCTTTAATGCATTAGAAATGTGCTGCTAATGGTTGTTGCCCTCTCAACATGTACTGCGTCCGGACTGTCCTGGATCGATGGATCCCTGACTCTCTGGACCCTTTACAAGGTTTCTTCCACATTTTTTTTTAAACCCATGTGGGTCTTATATTAGAGCTTTTCCTTGCTCTGTAGGAAGAGCAGGTCGAGCTAAGCTACGCAATATTGCCCTCACTCTTGTCTATTTTCTGTTATTATTGTTTCTTCTGTGCTTTGTGTTCTGTAATGTACATTATCTTTTAAATCACACATTTGCACTATATTAAATACTCCCTCCTCTCCGGGAACCATCACCTTATCGTGGTGGAGAGGTTTGTGTGTTCCTATGATCCTGAGAGCTGTGTTGTCTGGA
>JAOEGT010000013.1:211984-236357 GCA_025447795.1 Speoplatyrhinus poulsoni
TATATCTCTCTCTCTCTCTCTCTCTCTCTCTCTCTCTCTCTCTCTCTCTCTCTCTCTCTCTCATGCACACAAACCACACAAAAGCAGTCACTCATGCAAGCGCACGCGCACGCACGCACGCGCTACATCTAAAGCATCCTGTAAAGGACATCAGGCTATCTGAGAGGCTATATGGCACCTTGTGCTCTCTTGATCGCATTAGAAACATTGCAATGGCAGGTAACGTCGAGTTGGGCATCTGTGTAAAAACAATGTAGTGTGAAACGACTGTAAAGGTCAGGCTGCATGATGTCAAATGGGACACTTTACAGGGCTTTATTACTATATAAAACACGGGAAAAGGTGTTTGCTACTGTTTGTACAGGGACACTTAGTTGTGTTGAACTTCCTTACCTGAACAGGCACAGTATGACGATAGCAACCGTGAGAGAAATGAGAGATACACTGTGTCCGACAGTGTATCCCACTTTGACAGCCCCAAAGAAATCTCCCTAAGTAGACACAACGCAAATCAGAACTAACATTAAAAGGTGAACAAAATATGTTTGGTAAAATGTGTAAGTTTACTGTGTACTCAATATACTTAGGTAAAGGGAAAAACATTTCTGGCTGGCCAAGATAGTGCCGTTTGTTTACACTAGAGTTGTAATGCAACAGAAATGTCCTCTCCCCTCTGGCAGCTTCATAAAACAGTAACTACTGTAGCGTAGCAACAGCTGGCAATGCTAGGTATGCTTTGTGACACATTCTTAATATCTTTGGCCGTTCCACCTACAACTGCTAGATGCAATTGTAAACTTTTCTTTTAAAATCTAAATAAATAACATTTGGAGGTTGGCACATAAAGGTAACTGAATATGTCCATGAATCACCAGTTCTGTCTGTGGTAAAAATGTGTGTATCTTGTATACATGCAAATATAATCATAAAGATACAGAACTATTATACACCTACTTTATTAGGTACACGTGTGCACCTGCTCGTCATATATCCAAGCAGCCAATCACAACACAGCAACTCAATTAACAAGAGCAGACGTGCGCTGCGTTCAGGGTGGACGGCAGTGGACTGAACGACGGGTTACAAAACAGGGAGGAGTTGGGCTGCAGTAGGTTGAACAATGTTCACATGGCTAACGACAACGTAACAAGCGTTTGTGTTTTTACTCTCGCTGTGTTTCAGCTGTACACATGGACAATGGACAACCGTCAGCATAGCCGCTAAACCAACCGAATATTACGATTACATTACCATTTTATATTTCATGCCTTTCATATCAGAATGAGACGGCATACATTTAAGATGAAATACGATAATGAAAGCGACATTTGGTACTGGTAAATAATGATGACAAATACTCACAAAAAGTGAACTGATGGTTCAAAACGTTCAGACCACTCATAGTCAAGAGACACAGTTGCTCAGCCCAAACATCAGAATGCAGAGGACGCATTGTCCTACCTACCTCCTCGTAATCCATGGTGCTGTTGAAGTTAAACCCACAGTCCAACTCATAGGAGACAGAGCTGATCTGGCTCCATCCAGCCTCGGAGCAGGTCTTTGACAGGTTACCTAATGAGCAGAGAGACAGGAAACATGTGCCAAACACCTTTTCGCAAAATCAAGGACGTCACCACGCGTACACGTTTCAGATTTTTCTTCCTCGTTTTATGATTTGTAAAAAATAAATAAAAACGAACATTAATTTAACATAGTTTTTCATTTTTCCCCATTCCCTATTAAATACTTTTGTGAATCACCTGACCCGAAATGTCAACAGTATTAAAATCCTTCTTGCTAATGATGCTCAATGTTCACATGAGACATGGGGGATAAGGGTTTTGCAATATTGGCATATCTAATCAACTCACGTATCTTAAATAGTTTCCACTCTTATTGTGAAACAGCAGTATTTCCTTTGTTTTGCAAAGCGATAGAGCAGTTTGATTTGCTGCCATGTTAATCCCTCAACTCCTCAATTGATTTACTGTTTGACCCATGTGCCAAATGCTAGAAACAAATGCTTGGCCACACTGTTCAAATATCTATCAAAGACACAGGAAAGAGGACGTGATTGAGAATGTGAATTGATTCAATATGGCATCAACAGGTAAACATATGCTTGAGGGGTGTATGTGGAGAAGACTCAAGCCCATCTACCCTAACAACATGACAAGACACAAAGGCTGTGATAAGCCCCTGCTTTTTCAGTCCATGCCACCAGTGGATTTGGGATGTTTGAGGGATTGCCAGAAGAATGCTTTCATCATCCGACAATAAATATAAAACGTGACTGGTAGGATTTTCTATGTCCTGCACGGGGATTGGATGGGTTCAAACAAATTAATCACCCCAGCTTTGTTTTTTAAATGGGGGTCAACATGATTCCACGCTGTAGAAACTACCTGCCTCATTATCATTTTTCTTCGGAGGAGGCTTTTAATCAGCACATCACAATGAATGACATTACAATGCAGTTGTGATGCTACCGGTGCACCGATTTGTGTCCTCAAAGGTTAGCAACTCTAACTCTAATCCAATACACTTTTTTGCCAAATTCAGCAAAACCTCCTCAGTCCGCTAGCTGTCTGTTGTGGGTCTGCACTAAAAGAGCCTGGTCTTCCTACACAGCTTGTAAATGGGAACACAAACACACAATGCAAACTGCGTCACACAACAATGTCCCAGTGTTGGCGTTGAGTTTCCAACGTGCGGTGCGGAGCTTCTGTGGGAATGGTGCATTTGTTTTGACATTTGAAAGCTAGAGGTAAAACACTTCTGTCATGGCGAGCACCTCACGTGGCTCACACTCGGCCTCAACACACTTTCTCTACAGAGCACCATAGGATGTTAGGACTGTTTTCTCTTCCCCCCCTATGGTCACAGACAACTGTACTAACTTGTGGAATTCAATTCACTGAGGCACTATAATGCAATCGAGGTGGATCTTAAAAAACAAAAAAAATATTGGTATAGTGGTGAAGGATTACCTGTCATGCATCAATAAAACAGATGTGTGTGTGTTGTTTGCACTGGACCTTCTAGAGAGTTCAGAAGTGTTATGAGACTAAACTCCTCCCCCAGCCAAATTTATGACTTGGCCTCGAGATCCTTGTGGCGCCAGGTTTTGGTAATGCTTGCTTCCCGTTCCACGCGTCTTATGAAACAAATGTCTTCTGATATAGTCAGGTCATTGGCTTGCATCTTTCCCAAAATGAAATGATAAAAAAAAGAAAATGACAAAGTGGACTTTTGTTCCGGATATCAAATAACTGTGAGTCACTGAGAACCACTGTGATGATGGATAGTATTAGTAGCTATAGCTTTTAGGGTTTCAGAGGATATTTCAACAACAAACCCTTTTAGAGAACTGAAAACAGAGACCTATAAACCGCCACCACTGAAATGGCTGAACCAGCATTGATATATAGTAGACTGCCTCCATATACTGTACATTACAGTAGTTCTGCAATAATACTATTGTCTCAAACTCATTCCCATCCTGATAGTGTCCATAACCCTTTATGATCGATCGATCAATCAAATGTTAAAAGGGACTGTGGAGACAAACTTCGTACAGATCAAAGGTAAAGTAAGCGATTGTAAGCTAATACACTTTTGTCAAAATCACCAAATTATCTCCACATAGTTCGTCATTTTCCCGTTCTGCCGATGGCACGCAACAGCAATATCCTAGCCATCACAATGGGTTTACAATGTTTACGGCAGAGTTTCTAAGGGAGCACCCATATGCCATTGAAGGGAGAGGTTCAAATAGTGACAAGCTTTCTCCAGAATGACATGCTATACCTTTAACATCAAATAGTAACTTTTACTGTTTAACTGAACCTCTTTCTAAGTGTACAGTTTCAGTTCCCTGTTGTTCAGTATGACAATGTAAACATAAGAATAGAGTCTGTCTAAGACTCTATTCTCCAAACATAAAGCTATATTATCTTTGAAACCGTATGGCTTCCACTCAAATCTTTCAAACAAATGATCGCCTAAAAACATTGGTCTTTGGTAAATGCACAGCATTCAATGTGGTGTCATTCTATAAAATACTTTCATTTATCTCAGGAATATTTCTCTCTGCACCAAGTTGAAATTTAAGTTTTCATCCCAGCTGAATACAAATGAACAACTCATTTGAACTTAAATGATATAACTATGTTGCTGAAATGCTGCATCGTATAGTGAGATGAAGGAAATGCAGATTCATTCAGCCTGCAAACCCTTAGGCTGATGTTACTTTTGCATAATTAACCACTTCCTTAGCAGTCTCCTCCTGTAAAAGGTCCCAAGATGAATACACACAACTGTGATTCATAAACACCAGCAAAACTCAACACTGATTTTGGGGGGTGGTGGGGTGGGTAAAGTTGTCATATATATAAAGTTGTCATATACATATACATATACATATATATATATATATATATATATATACACATATACATATACATATACATATATACATATACACACACACTATTGTCTCCCAGGTGTGTGGTCCGCCCCAATGCAGACACACCCCTCCTCACCTTCATTGATCTTGGCCATGTCCACGCTGGCGTTGTTCAGCTGCAGGGCGGTCTGCAGCGCCGGGAGGAGCTGACGGAGCAGAGTGGGGTCCTGGAGAAGGGGCGGGGTGGGCGTCTGCATGACGGGGGACACGGGCACTGTAGAGGCCGAGGAGCCAGGGGGCCCCGACGATGACGACGACGACGAAGGGTTCAGGCCCCCCGAGACAGAAGACGACGAAGATGTCGATGACGTAGACATCGACTGGGAGGGGAGAGACGCCACGGGCTTCTCTACCTGGACCGACTCTGTTCAAGAGGCAGAAAAGAGCCGGGTCAACTTCTAAAGTTACAAGTTTAATTTTTGTTATCGGGCAAATGCAACAAAGGCTTCTGATTTACTCTTTATTTTGTCCAGGCCATGGAAACTACACAGCACATCTAAAAAGGAAACACTGGGTACCAGAACTTCAAGAATATTAACCACACAGTCAACTCAGGTCAGCATTTAATGTAATTTTTTTAAATAAACTTGTCTATTAATCGCAGCCGTGAATTAAACGCAATTTATTCAATGTTATGTCATCGAAATGTCGGACACCAACCACTTCACACGTGTTTCCGTTACAAAAAATTGGTGCAGTCAATGTGTCTGGTAAAGTTTCAATGTACCGGACAATTAGAAAAATGTCCCATCAAATATGATGAGTGTTTATTATTGAGCAATGAATAGGCTACAGCATAAAAACCGATTATATGCAGTTTATACAAAGAATGACAACATCAACGTATGAGTTAGGCTTATTGTAGGCTCTATGGCAGATGTCTTTAAATCGCAGCATCAGCGTCCGCTAGAGGGATTATTTAGGGCAGTCGGCGGCAGCTTTGGGGTGGGTTCTGGTGATGTCAATATTTACTGACTTTTGACACACATCAAAATATAAAACAATGATGTTAATTAATTATTCAGCGCGTCATTTCACCACAAGCCATGCACGTATTTCAAGCCGGTTAGCGTTGGTCTCAACGATCGCTGAGGTGGCCTACAGTAGGCCAAATCAACAACATTCTAGCAAAGAATTTATCATACATCATTCTCTTGATACGGTATCGATCGCCGACTGTCGTGGACAGGACAACCCCTGCTGCAATATACGACTCGTGTGGTAGCAACGTACAGTATGATAGACTCGAGTTGAGTTTAGACTAGGCCTACCTTTGTGTTAATTTTGGGCTGCTACACAGATTATCAAGAGTCAAATTGCTAGCCTGCCCACCAGCGGTCTGCGTGTTTATTTATAACTACGTGTTGCAATGTGGGTCGACTACAAAGTCGTTTGCGGCTTTACTTGTATTCATAAGTAGTTGGTTTCATAAAACGTCAAGCTTTATAATAACGCCTGCTTGTGTGGTCTTGTTGTCTAATCTCTCATTATCTTGCGGCTCGCTTGTTACTGTATGTTATGGTGCTGCACGCTTTATCACAGTAAATGAAACAAATGTTCGCTAATGGTTGTGTCGTTTTGCATACCAAACCTATTTCATAGACCGATATGTAAACATAAAAACATGTATTAAATATGATAAAGTGATTTATATAATAAAATTCAAATTGTGCTCAGATGGAATTATTTTCACCGGACAGGTTCAAATTTACTTAGATTTTTCGGCAATTACCGGATAATGAAAACACTGATGCATGTATGCAAAAGAAAGCTACGATCATGTACTTTCAAAATCAGGGTTCCCACTTAAAGTAACATTTCCTGACTTCACTGACCAAAAATCTGAATTTACATAATCTAGCTAGCTACGTGATGTCTGTTTAAAAGAGACAGCCAGCACGGCAAAGATAAACCTGGCCAACATAATAAACATTCAGGCCAATCATTTAAAGATTGTTGAGACATCTTAACAAGTAATGCACCATCCAGCATAATTTTGATAAAATGCAACTGAAACATACTGCAAAAACAATTCCCTGACATTCCATGATTTGACCCAAAACATAAAATTCCAGACTTTCCATGTCAGGAATAGACTTTACAAATGTCAGGACCAGTGTAACCAGCACACACACACACAATTGAAAAATGTCTATAACAATTCCTATTACGACTGACGGCGTGAATAGTTACTGAAAAACAGTGTCATGCCGAGTGATGTCTTTTTATTTAAAACATGAGGACGTCACACCTACTGTATGTCATGCTACCTAACTGACTGAAAGTGTTCTTCTATTAAAACCTTCTACATTCATCTATATTTCAATAGCACTATAATAACAACAGTCTTTGTTTCACTGATGTATTAATACATAGTGATATAGTGCATAACAGTTCTGCCAGAATTCATTCAGACAAATCGCAGCATCTCATTACATTCTGGTATTTAGGTTTTTCCATGTGTGGTTTAAAAAGTGACCTGAAACGGAATAACTAACCAAATTATTCAGTAAAATTCTTATTATATATAAAATGCATACATGAACAAAGAATAGTATATATTCTTTTAATGACGTATGCGTGAAGCAAATACATTCTGAAAACGGCATGATATGGGTAGGCGCTTTGAAACGAGAGGCACTTACTAGCAACGGTAAAACCAGACGCGGCCGACGCTTGCATGGCCTCTCGTCTGTAGTCCCTGTCTTTGGGGAAACTGTTGACAACTGTTGTCTTAGTGGCCTCTTTTTGCCGCTGCTCTCTGTTGGACACACACACACAAAATATGGCTTAGAATCCATGCGCGCTGAAGACGAGGGAAATTGAAAGTGCATGCGCTGTATTGCTAACGTGTGGTAGATAACGTGTGATAAAAGTGAAGATGGCCCAAGTACCTCTCAAGCCACTCTTTGGGTTTCTCCCACTGGGAGACTTCTGTTCTGCAGTTGTAATAATATTTCTTCCCGGAGGAGCTGATGTGCTCCGACCAGTCATCTCCAGGCTCACACGGCTGGGAAAGAACAGGGAGGAAGGGGAAGGGGTGGGGGGTGAAGGAACCATAATTTTAAAAGTAAAAACAGATCAGTGCCATAACACAAGACCAACGCAATGACAGCTGCGCAGCGTAGCGTGGGGGTGTGACAAAGGAAGCTGCAGGAAGACAAGACCACAGCAGCGAGACCAGCGTGCACGCGCATATACGTGACAACGAGTCACGTTCTTCTGATGCAACAGCGTGCAACAGAAGCACACACTAGGTATCTGCATTGGGTATGGTTATATTCTCTGCAGCACTCTCTACACTGGAGGCATCGTCTGACCAGGTACGGTTAGTAACAAATAACACCGGGCAGAATCTGTAGGCGTGGTTCTTCACTGCGGAAATGCACATCACCCTGACCTTCAAACACCATATATCCATTCTGCATCGTGTAATTATAAGTGTTGTTAAATATCAACGAGAGCTGTACAGATTACGTCAGGTTATTTGTACCAAACAAGAAATGGTTATATTAATCTCCAAATCTCCCACAGTAAGAGAGGGAGAAGATAAATAAATTAAAAAAAAAACACAAAGAAAGAGAAGCTCTGCACTTACTGGATCTGAGGTCTTGCTGGGGTTAGAATGCAAGTTGGAGCTATGCAGGGAGCTGTTGTTGTGAGTGTGTTCTTGCGGAGAAAAACATGTCCCTGCAAGAGCATGAAGAGAGTAAAACTAGAGCCTTTATCGTCAGCCAAATGCACAACGATCTGAGCAGCTTTCACATAACCGCTTGGCAGCAAATGACATAAGAAAAACCCCATCAACAGCAAGACAACATAAAAACTGCTTTGGGTGGTAAAATGTGAATTACATTTTTTATTTACATTATATTCAAACAAACGCTATAACAGTCAACTCTGCAACGGTTAAAACCTTAAACAGATACATCACTTTAGTATACTCATATTTTTACATCACAATCAACCACCCACATTTGCTGTATTTACCAAGAATATAGGGACATACACACTATACTGAGGCCGTAATAAAATTAGAAGATCTAAATAATGCACAGTGCATTTTAATCAGCAATGTATTTATAAACCAGTGTATTTTTATTAAAACCTCACCAATTGACAAACGGAGCATCCTATTATAAATTCACAATCCACCAGGTCCCACCATTCATACAGGTTTTACTAGTGTATACAGTCAGCAGGCCCATTTTTTTAATAGAGATCATTGTCCAGGACTTTATTCCCCAGCAATGACCTCAGTGGTATGGTGGACAGGGATCACGTCATACATCACTGTGTTCCTCTCCGGGGAAGTATGATTTTAAAGACATGCAACTTGTATATGAAATCATCTATTACATTTAGAAATTATGACAAATTTATCATAGAATGAGTGTCGGTCACTTGAATTATCGCCATCAAACCTGTGCTACCATGTGACGTGACTCGGCGGTTGTGTTCACAATGTTGCTCAAGATAACCCAAGCAACTGTAGGACGACACAATATTTTCCAGAACATTTGACTTCTGCCCCCCTCAAATTTATGCATTTTCCATAACTGGAAAATTGGGAAGATGTTTTCCAGGACATAAAATATAATTTACTACTTATTCCAGTCTTAGTCCAGTTTCCACCACATAGTTCCGGCTCAACCCTACTCACTTTTTACTGCCACGGTACTTCAATTTTCCAACTGCAGACAGAATCCCATTAATGTAGCTGCCTGGTCGGCATAGCTACGCCACTGTTCAAACCAATCCTGCCTGCGGCCCTTCACTTCTAAAGGCCGCCGCCCACTGGCGGCATCAATCGGCAGCATGTCAAGGAATGCAACGTTCGAAAGGTAAAGTCAAATTGAGAGAGGAGCAACCTGAAGATATTTAATGCATGTTCATGGCTTGACACCCAAGAAATAGAATCGCGTTCTAAACCTCGGCATTGATGTGCGTCAGGTGCTGCCAGCGGGCGTCGTTGCCCCATTAAAAAGAACTAGTTCTAAAACTCTGGCATCTCTTGACGCGCATCGACGCCGTCAGTGGGCGTCGGGCTTAAGTCTTTTTTTTTTTTTTTTTTTTTTTAAACCTTTCCTCACACTGTTGGAATGTCCTTTGATAGCAATGTGCGGTCAACACTTCAAAGACTTCTCATTATGGGAATTGCCCCGTCAAGCTGTCACCGGATCCTTCCGTCGGCAATCAAACAGAATGTCTGCACCTCATTTGACTATGGCTCAGGTTGCCATTTAATAAAGTGTGAATTAAAGATTACAGCCGCTGAAGCATCTTGCGGTAAATTATGGCACGAGTTGCGCAATGACGCAGTCAGTTACGACTGTCTCTGACCAATTGGTAGTCTGCGGTGTTTTCACACCACCTTTCGGTATCCGCCGAGCTCGCATGGAACCTCCACAAAAGGGACACCAAAATAAAAAGTCCAACTCGCACACTCCCCTCACAAGTAACAACGTCAGAGCATCAGAATCCAGTCAAAGTAGGTGTAATACAGTCCCTGATATAGGATGGGCACTCTCTAGCTCACACCTCCCTACAGATTGACATCTAGGGTGACATTTTACTAAGGCATGTCTATGCCAGTGTGACAGCTAGATGGAGTAGGACATGCAGAACAAGTGCAGAGAGGCATGGGGGCATTAATTAGAAAAAAAAGAAGAAAACTAAAGTTTATATTTATTGAATTACCATAGCATTAAATAATGACCACACATGTACTGGAAGTTCCGTTTTGCTTCAATCCAACAGTGGATTACAGAAGCACCGTGTTAGCAATCATCATAAAATATTACGAATGGATAAATGGCAGCACGTTCTCTTGTAGCTAGAGTACGGCACAGGTACGGGTTGGGAAACGCAGGCAACACCGACTGAAGCTGCCGCCACTGTAAGTCACCGACTACAGCACCCCTGCTGCTGAGTCAGTTCACGTAGAAAAAGGATAACGTCTTGTCGTCACAAGAAAACCACATGCCTTTGGAATTCCCAAATACATTGGTATATTGCAAAAACTGTTACACTGCATAAGCCTAAAATATTCTCCTTGTAAACAATGCAGCACCAGCTCCTGCTGTAGCTACACTGACTGCAGTGTACCTTATGCCGGGTTCAGACTACACGACTTTCAGAGTCGCTAGATGGATGTGCAGCACACACTACACGACTGTCTCTCTTGTAATCGGGTGTCTTGACGTCGTTGTGTGATTCACACTACGTGACTGATCGGTGACACACACTACAAGATGTTTCACCCGACAAAGTCAAACTGGAGCTTGGAGACCGTTTCACAAGCATATATAAGCACAGGCATATCTCACAAACAAGACGTAATATAAACACATCCCTCCGTAGTAGCGCTCGCACCTCGTTAACATGGAGCCGGTAGACTACATTTCTCAACATTTGATTTCAATCACAATATTTCCCACCATTGATGTAGTAGAATTAATTAAAGTAATATTAATCAAATATGAAGCGTTATCGACAAGGGATACGTGTTTCAGAGACTATAATAATTCCAGTATCTTCAAGTAGTTCAAATGATTCCAACGGCTTTTACACCTCATCTAGTCCTTGTATTGCGCTCTCATTGGCTACATGTCTTCGCCGCTGTCATTTCCAGACATTCATACTAAAGTACCATTCATACTAAAGGATTTTTACTCCCCGACAGGTCCAGATATTTAACCTGCTAGATATCCAATCAGGCCTCGTCGGCATGTCGCAGACACTCAGCTCGCGTTGTAAGCAAATCACGCTACACGATCGTCGCTCACGGGAGCGAGCTGTGATTTCCCTCCGAGTTGGGGCTTTTGTCTGCGAGCTCAAAAAACTTGTCGGCGAGCTGAAGACTGGGCTAAAATCGTGTAGTGTGAACCCGGCAATAGCTGACAGTACACAAGAATGTATTCAAAAGTTATGGACCTGCAGCCCTGTAGCAAGCGTTGAAGCTATGCATCAGCATGTATGATTTGATTTCACCTGCATCACAATAGCACGACTGCCAGCCCACATTATGTAAAAGGGGCACAGCAAATTATGTTAAAAGAACATCTTGCTGCAGTGGCTTAATCAGGGGGATGTACTGTCATTTTGTGTATTTGATACATATACTGTGGAGCAACAAATAACAGCGTCATGTATGACAAAAAGTTGTTTGTGATTGCGTTCAAATGTTCCAGTACAAGGACAGAGAAATAATTTATTCAGAACTAGCATTAAGCAAATGGGAGCAAATTGTTGATATCTGATTGTCCTTATTGAAATCTCTAGCCATTTCCAAACCTTGGAAAAAGAATACATTTAATTCCTATTCAGCTGCAGGATCAACTTGCCAGTCATGCCAACATATATCAGAAAATGTAGAAAACCACAAGGGATTACACAAACAACCAAGATCTTAATGAGAACTGTTGACTAAAACCAAATAGTTAAAGTTTATTTTAGAACTAAAAGGCTAAATCACAGTTGTCATTACTTCATCATTCAGATGTTGGCAAGACCCAACAGTCCACTATGAATGCAAAAATCTGCCTGGCCACTGGAACTGATTTGAGTGCGTGATCCGGCACCCTGATTCTAAGTTTGTTTCTCACCTCCATCCCTGTCTCTGGGCCGAAGTGTGTGTACAGCCTTCACTCTACTGTGCCCTGTGTTGTCGGTGTGTTTGTTTTCAGGGCTGTCAGACCGCCTGAGCACCTTGCAGGGTGGAGCAACATCTGACGGATCTCGCATCTTGTCATGATGGTGGTCCCCTGCTGGGTGGCTCTTGGACGAGTACTTGAGAGTCTGCAAACACAAAACAAATTGTTACATGTGTGTATTAACAATTAATATTATTAAACGAACAATTGCTTTCAAAGAAAATAAGACATTGTCACTTAATGTGAATACAGTCCTGTAATACTACCCATTTTCAAAGATAAACAGATATGTCTGTCAACCTGTCTATTTTGTTTTGTTGCATGTCACGTAATAAACTATGTTGAATTAGTACAACGTTACTGGACATTAATATTATGGTAATAATGGGTTACTATGGTAATATTATGGGATAGCAATTGGTTTTAATAACATCGTTTTAGGCAGCTTAGCTATATCCTTTTAATGACAGATTTCAGAGGCCCATCCGTACAGGTTAGCATGTAAGCTAACATTAGCTTGGAGCTTTAACAAAACTCGCCCTGCCATTTTCAAAACAAATAGATTCGACTGCAACATTTTTTTTTTACCAGACATTTGGTTGAGTCTAATTCGGTGAATATATAGTATAACACTCAAAGTCGAGTGGAATGCCAAATCCGCTAATTTATGGCTTATTTTGCGCACTGAATCGGGCCTGTGGTGCTCAGTAGAAGCCTGCATTAGAGTGTCCATTTTAATCTTATTTTGCTGCTAGATAGCTAGCGAGCTAGCTTACATGTACCTGATATGGCTGAGAATCTCTTCGGTCGCACCTGCAAAATACAAAAGAAGTTGTAAATATAACAGATAATATGTCACCGTTAAATAGTCGAAACTGTTGCTACTGCTAAATGCGCAAGATTCTAGCTACTTATTTGTGTTTCAATAAAAAAATGGCGGATTGTCACATCGTAGCTACGAGGAAAAGGAAAATCGGAATAAGTACGGTAAAGATGTTTACCCATCGCCGAGTCTCGGTTGTTTCCTTGCATACATTACCATCAATGCCGTGTTAGTGAGTTTGGAGTGGGATGTGAAAGATTGACAACGGCACTATATATTTAAGAAGATTCGGCAACCTGCAATTGTCAATTATTTCAACCTAGCTGTGGGGTTTTCAGTGCTCTCGGCTTCGTAAGTCGACAGAGCGCCCTCATTCAGTCCATCTCCTACTCGCAAGCAGCGCAGCACACAACTACACAGGCTGAATAATGGTGATATCGAGCAGCTGCGTTTATGGTTGCCAGAGATGCAACAATCACCCAAAACGTTCCAAATCAAAACACTGAGAAACCCTAAACATTTTAGATTACCTGCAAAACATAACAACTGTAGGTTAGATTATATATTTCACAGTGTGCACATATGTTCATGCACGTCAACATTATACGAAATTTTAAATAGTGACATGAGCACAGTTTGTTTGTATGTGTGTTACATTATGACACTTGGACTATGACACAAAAATATGGAGATTAAGTATCGCTTCATTTCAAGCGATTATCTGTATGTGACAGTAGACGAAATATCTCGTCCCCCTTTTGCAAATCTGGCAACCTAATTTGCTCTCTGCCAATGAATTTATTTGTCATAAAATGTTATGTTGTAGGTATAGGCCAACTAATTATGTTTCTAATTAAATTTGCTAAATGTGTCTAGTATCCTTGTGTTCATGATGCATGGGATTAAGGACACTATTTAATTGCTGCATAATACCACAGTAGGCTACGGGTTACCAGTGAAACATTGTACGATTGGCTTAGCATACAGGCTAATGCTGTCATCTCCTGACACCTAGTGGTAACATTTTGTCATCACGTGAATTATGTTATGTTAGTTTTATCTTTTTGCAATATGTGTTTTAAATTTTTTTTCTTTGTTGTGCTTTGTTCTATTCATTCACGTAGCCTAGTTCATGCTAGTTGTATAAATTGGGGGTTCAGAAATAAACGGAGGGTCTATCATGGGCATTTGGTGCCGCATCTTCGTCCGAGTGAATATACTCTGACATAGATCATACAGCCTTTGGCTTCTTTAGACAAAAGAAGCTGCGGTTCAGCATGTTGTCACGCAATGCACTTTAATGTGATTATGTTAGGACGTCATTGTGTCTTCCAAGTCACACACACGCACGCGCACACGCACACACACACGCACACACACACACACATCCCCGCTCGCGCACGCCGCACACACGTTTATTCATGCCTAATAGTCTATACAATAATTATGAACGATAAAGTTATGTTCTTGTTGTTCATGTTTTATTCCCGCGAATTAACCAGTAGGGGGAGGTATTAGTATAATTTTAATGCGCGCATTAAAAATCATTTGCATGTAACTGCCAATATACATTTCATACTATGTCGCCTCAACATACATGGATCTCTTTACCAGTAGCCTATGACTTTTCTATAACACAAATAGCATTATATGCTTTTATAATTGTGATCATTATTATATATTTTAAAATCTAGTGGAAAAAATAGACAACGGTCTTAATGCAGTTACATATTAATGTATTGTCTGCACTGTAGGTGTGATCGAAGTATCATTTACATTGTATTTTCTTAAAGAGGAACAACTTTCACATTGATTGTCAACCTCATTTAGACAATTGTTGAATGCATCCAATTTATTTGGGATAGCCTATTTAAATGAATGGCATACAGCTGATTGTGTGATTGACGATATGAATAGCCTATAACATATCTAACTCAACAGTTGTTAACGCCTTAACTGAGAACAAACCAATAAAAGAAATGCTGAACGCATACGTCACCACAGCCCTATGTCACTGACCCCAGAGCGGCATTGTTTTACTACATAACAAAATATGCCTTTTGTAGGTAGAAACAAAACTGATCTCAAGCCAGCTTTCTTAAGGATTGCTTTACTTACCGTAGAGTGTGGCTCCGGCAGGCGTATCTCTTTTGAAAGGTTGTGTTAGTTAGTTCACATAATGTCAGGATGAGATTCTGACGAGTGACGAAAACATTGGAAACATTTCACGGTGTCGACGTACATCAGACAGATACGTGTGTATACCAATTGGATTGTTAAAGTAGGCTACAATTCAGACAATCGCCAAGACGCGATTCAGCATCGACGCCCCAGAAGTAAGTATCAACAACGTATATAGAAACTTAAATTCAGTGTTGCGTCTATCGTGGGGGATTCCTTTCTGCGTTCGCCACTCCTAACTTGATTTAGGTGTCACGACAACCCTATGTATACGCCGAGGACGTTGTTCTTCATACTATGTTATTATTACAGTAGTCTCTCGTATTTATAACGAGTGGAACAATGACAACCACTATCCGCACAGGGTAGACTGAAACCAAACATGTCAATCAAGACTCTAGAGCGATAGTTGTTTAGTAAATACGCGCGGCCGCGTTTAACCCTTTACAGTCTATATGGTTTTACCTCGTTTTTGCAAAGATTTATAATAATTTGTTGTACTTGTATGTAGAGTCCTTGTGTAGCCTACTGCAGGTGGACACACGGAGCGTGTCACGGGCTGACAGCACCAACGGGTTCTCTCTTGCTGACTGTGCTCAATACTATCCTATTATCTAATCTAAAACTCACACTTAAGATTGTGCCACGAATTGTGTAACGATAAACGTTACATTGTCCCTTTACATCATAATGAAATGTAGCATGGCCTTCAATATTATCATGTGATTTTGTCAATAACAATGTATAGCACGTACACTTAAAATAATGCCATCGAACTAATGCGCGCCCACACTCACCCATGCACACACACACACACACACACACACAGCCAATGTCTCTCCACATATCCGTATCACAACCACCTCATGGATTAAGTAAAAGCTACAGTTTGACAGCTTTTGTTTGTTGAAATGGAGAGTAGGTTGGGCAGTAAACTGTATTTCTTCACTTTAGTCAATGTTCGCTCCAGATTTGATTTAGTGTGGAGGATAACAGTTAGTAAAACAATTAAACAAACGCCTGCTGCCTTCCAAATTGAGTATATATTTTCTTCCTTTAGCTTTCGAGACTGTACCGTAGGTGTGTGTTCCCTCACTCAGATAACAAGTAATCATGAACGGAAGGTATAGTAAGCAATTCTGGAGACAGCTTGTTGATATCTGAACTTTATCCAAACAAAAACACCTCTCCCTTCAATGTCATGTGGTTCTCCCTCAGAAGCTCCACCCCACACATTGGAAATGCATTGCAAAGGCTGTGTACAGTCTGCACCACTTTGTTTATGTTCCTATTTACAGAGCCAGGGCTGTACACACACACACACGCACACACACACACTAGCTGGCCGCAAATTGATATTTGGTGAATTTGACAAAACACGTATTATCTTACAATCGCTAACTACACATTTAAGAGAGAATGACCTTCTTTAGTGTGTTGTTGGGTGCCAAAGAAGAGAGGCTCTGGAGAGGAGGCACAATGCCCTGTGTCGACCCAGCGCCAACATATTCTCAATAGGTTTTCAGGGGTTTTGGCCTGCTCCTTGCTCTCTCGCTGGGACTCGCTTGATGCTTCTTTCACAGGAGAAGGTGGGAGGCCTTTATGCCACATTCCAACTGGAGTGGGAGTGTCTTGCAGGGAATTGTGAACGTGGGTGACTTAGACTAGTAGTAGTTCATTACGTTGGCTTGTTGCACCAGTGTTTGGTACCACACCGTGGCACGATAATGGCTTTATTGCAATGACTACTGCATTCATTCTCACAGCTGTTGAACACACACACATGTACGCACGCATGCACGCACGCACGTTCGCACTAGGGGTGCACAATATTCATCATGAAAATTGTAGATATTATTTTTCATATTTTTAAACATAAGTAGAAACAAAGGTTGTGGGGAAATGCATCAAAATATTTTCAGAACAGTGGCGGACTCAGGGGGCACTTGCTGCATGTGTAGAGGCACCAGCGCAGAGACATTTGTTGTTGAAATGTGTCATATCGGGGCACATTTCCACATTTCCTCACACAGGGGCACCTTAAGGGCATTTTATCATGTTTTATCTACCATATGGGCATCCGAGATGGCACTTTTCCAGCGGTGTTTCCTAACACGGGGGCATCGGGCGGGGGGGGTGGGGGGGGTGGGGAGATTGCCCCCTCTGCCACCCCTCTGAGTCCACCACTGTTTCATAACATATCAAAACAACACATTATCATCTGACTGACAATAATTCCAAGATACCGAGGAGGCAGTCCTTTTGACCACTAATGTTTCCTATTCGGTCTCTATTATGTCATTAGCTTCCTCAGCCACGCATTTACTTTTCTGTCTAAATCAAACACAACTAAGCCAAACCGCCAATGGATGCATCTCTGTACAAAATAAACGGAATATTGCACTTCCTGCAACCTTTCGGTATGATATTGTGCAACGTGATATTGCGATAACGATACTGAGTCGATATATTGTGCACACCTGACCACACACACACACACACACACACACACACAGTGATATTGACATCCTTGATTTGGATAGCTAGCTATTCTGTAGTTGACATGCTGTTTGATTGGTTTGGGGAATATGCACACATTTTATCATCCTGCTGTATGCTGGAGCCATGGTGGTCAGACTGGGGCCCATATAGTTCTATGCTAGGGCCAGACAGAGCAGCCCTGATGAGACCCAGTGTCAGAAGGCCTCTGCCTGGTTGTCTGAGCAGGTGTCCTTATTAAGATGCAGTCTTACTCACATTCCCAGGGTTTTGTCTTTGGTGAGGAGGGTCATTGTAAGGAAGAGTGCCCCAGAATTCACCCATGCAACCAGACTATTAAGACAAAACGCTTTCTGCAATGGAAGTAGTCTCACTTGCCTTAATACTAACAAACCTGTTGCAACAGTTGGGCATTGTTCCATGGAGCCTAATCATTTGTTACGGACTCTATTTCATGCTTCGCTTCGCTGTAGCTGTTTGGCAACTCCACCCTAAGAGTACAGTCAGTTTTGATCCATTCAGAAGAGGAAAAAAAAGAAAGTGGAATTCTTAATTTTTCTAAATAATTATTAACGTCAATCAAAAAACAACATTAAGCCTGAGCCAATAAATACAAATCTGGAAAAATCGGCAAAGCTGAAATGCAGTCATTTTGTTATAAAGCATATAAACCAAACACACTCAAGATGTCATAGAATGTGTGTTCTAACGGCAATAGATATCTCTAAGCGACCTAGGTAGACAATGTTTGTTTTATGTGTGTATCTGATTCGGCCTGACTGTGCACTTCTGACATATTTAGGTGACCTTCCTTAACTACCAGCCTCAGCTAAACTTAGCCGTGTATGAAATATGAATAACAAGCATGTGTTTGCTGTAAGTTCAGCATATGCCCATTAAAGACACATTCATGAAAATCAATGGAAGTAGAGGAAAATAGTTTCCCTAATAAATAGACATTGTATGTGTTGTGTGTATGCACGTATACAGTTGCATCACCCAATTGTGTGTCAGATCCATGCAACACAAAGGCTTGAACAATGGCGCTGGTCTTCCTGGATGTACTGTAATTCCTCTCAGTCAAGGGATTTCATGGTGGTTGGTGGTAACACACCACCTACAGTTTGCACTACACAGGGAAGTTCCTGCCACAAATATTAACTGCAGATCCAACAGCTTATCAGATTGCATAATAATGCTGCGTTTTAAACACACACAGTCTGTATATCGAAGCATCTTTCAACAAATGGAATATCTTTATAAGTCATCGGGGCAATTTATGTAGTGGGATAGTAGTTGTGGTATCAATATCATTACGGAATACATTGTTTGATGACTTTTGAGTTCTATCGTGACCTCAGCCTTTATATAATTACAGCTGTAAGTAGCAATGAAGGGGTCCAAGCTAATTGGACCCCATACAGCATGACAACCGATTACACCCAATGCATAATGCACTGAAACGTGTTGAAAAACATATATTCCGATACTTCTACACAGCCCTGGCTCTGTAAGTAGGAACATAAACAAAATGGCGAACACAACACTCACAACAAACAAAGCCATAGTACTACGCTTTGCTTCACAATGCGTTTCAATGTGTGAGGCTGCACTACAGAAAGGATATTGTTTTGAGCTCGAAGTTAGCAAAGTGTTCTGGAGAATAACTGACCCTGCCTTTAAATATGGATAGAGTCCAGTCTGACCAGCTGCTAATATGGAAACCAAGAGTCCCAGTGATTATGTCATTAATGTGTAACTGCACTCCAGTTCTGAGCCTGAGAAGGGTATCTAAGGTCCTCTTATACAGCTATAATCCTTACAGAGATTTTTGTTTGGGGT
Source organism: Speoplatyrhinus poulsoni (assembly GCA_025447795.1). Classification (NCBI taxonomy): domain Eukaryota; kingdom Metazoa; phylum Chordata; class Actinopteri; order Percopsiformes; family Amblyopsidae; genus Speoplatyrhinus; species Speoplatyrhinus poulsoni. The sequence continues at coordinate 231,453 of JAOEGT010000013.1, forward strand.
GTTTCATTCAAGCATTTGCATATTTCTCTTTAATGCATTTGCTGATGAACCTTAGTATTTTGTGCTTTTCATGATTTTGTACCGTTTGTAAATTTATGAATATTGTTCTTGTTTGTATCTCTGCAAGTCTTTGAAATTGTCAGTTTATTGTGTTGGGTGTTGACGCTAGATGTTAAAAAGCACTTTCAGAAGTGCTTGTAACCAATTTGTCATTTCTGAAAGTGCCGGCACACTTGCATATAGAAAGCATCGGCTTCGCTTGACTAACGTCAATCTTATTTGTCACATGCTGGTTTATTTATAAGGTTTTTCTATGGACGACCATTGTTAAGCTATGCTTGCTACGACCATTCTACATATGGTTGTCTGGTGAATAATTCATAATAGCCTATAAGAAAATGGAACCTAAACAGGCCTACCCATGGTTGATTGTTGCACAAATCACAGCAACTAAAGAAGCATTTGCATGTTATAAATTCAGTGGAGAGAATAATCCATATAACTATAATCACACAATCAACAATCAATCAATGTCAATGGCTGCTAGTGCAAAATATAGTGACTTTGAAGGCAACATAGCATAAAGGAACGTATTGTTTATTATTTAGCCAAACAGTCTATTTACATTTTGACCTTACAGTTGTGAGTCTTGTCATGTATCAAATTAATGGACCACAAGTTTGCCATCTTCAGCCTGTGCTTATCATTCAGTAATGCTCGGGAGTGCCCAGTTGCCAAATGCCTGTCTTTTTGACATGATATGTCATTCGAGGTTCACCCAGACAACATGACCGTGTCGAATGAAATATAGAGACTGTAAATAATCTCTGACTATTGAAAAAAAAAAAAAACATCAACAAAACATGTTTGTCTCCCACAATGAGGACAATTATGGTATACCATGCACTGACGGACTTAGCCTGACAGAGGGGAACATTTGCTGCTTTATTGTTGAATGTTTAATTTGAACCTTTAGGCCTTACCTTTAATCACTGACCCATTCAATGTCTCATCTTTTGATAAGGAGGCTGACCATGTTTCTTATTAGAACATTATTGTGCATAACCCATCAGGTGAAACAGCAGAAACATTATTGAAGTAAGGACATTAGCCAATGTGGTGATTGAAATCCTGAAGCAGGGACGCGCAGTTGAGGTGGTTGGAGTTTGTTTTAGTTTCTGCAGGCAGGCAGCACTTGATAGAAAGCAATCCGTGTTAGGTGGGTCTTAAGTGGTGTCGACAGTGTCTCTGCATCCTTAACGGTACCGTAGGTAAGATTTTAGAGCTATATTTAGTGTAAGTTGTTGGTTAAACCTATGCCTCCGTAAAGCTGGCAAATCTACCTTGCCTGTCAATCACTTTAATATGTGCACACTTCAACAAGTTTGCTAATGGCATCACAGTGGCAGACCAACCGGTTCCGGAGGCAGGGAGCAGAGGAGGGGGTTGGTTTTCGGGTTGTTAACCTACAAAATCTTCCTCTCGTTCTTATTAACTGTAAAAATGTTGTTAACTCTCAAAGCAGCTTTATTAAGGATCGTAAGGCTGCCCCTTTTTGTCCTGCTTTATTATATGTGTAGGTGTGTTCATGAACCTGTGTGTGCTTTGTGTCAATTCAACATCAGACTATTTTGGATTGTGCTCTCTATGTGAAAGAGAGCACTAAAGCATGCTTTCATTCGTGTGTGCTTGTGTGTGTGTGTGTGTGTGTGTGCGTGCGCTTGTGCCTGACAGGCATTCATGCCGCCATCCCACCACACACCCATCTTTAGATTTCTGTTCCCTTGTTGCTCATTGAGAGCAATCAAACTGTGACTAATCCCACACAAAAGCCTATTAGAATCACTATGCAATCTCCTGGCTCTGAGTGGAGGGGCATATATTAGGTGTGCACAATATATCGACTCAGTATCGTTATCGCAATATCACGTTGCGCAATATCATATTGGAAAAGTTGCTGGAAGGATATTCAGTTTATTTTGTGGAGATATGCGTCCATTGGCTGTTTGACTTAGTTAGAAAAAAAATGTCCCCCTCCAAACAACCACAGCCCGTCTATGCTGACAAACATGTTGGGCCCGCATATCAAAAAGGTATAGGCGTTAGTCGCTAGGTTAGCTCTTACTAGCTTGCCACTAATTGCTAAGGGACCTTGTGGCAAGGCTGTCTTTAGCACACCCATGGCTGCATTGCAATAAATGTGTAATATTTATAGTGCATCAAATTGTCAAAGGCTCGTAATCAAAAGCTTTGCAGTGTTCAGACGTGTGTGTGTATGTGTGTAAGTGTGTTCAAGTGCACATCTTCCTAGAATTTTTAACACTGTGCACATTGAGTGCAAGCTTCAAGCATATGTGTATTTGGATTAGAATAGGATTTGACTAGCTAGTTATTCTGCAGGGCGTGGCCAATTTGGTTCCTGGGATCACTATCAATATTAGGTTATTAGGTTTATATACTGTATGGTGTACCTTACTTTATTCACATTCAAGGTGCAAAGTAAGAGGCCTGTATTTGGGGCATATATGTGGTTTTAATAAGATAAGCACAGCAAGTTAAGTATGTAGGCCTAATCACTTTGTCTTTCTTTCTAACATAACATTTAGACAAATGTCCTCTCTAAAAAATCTGCTAAATTTGGCCCCAGGTGTGATGTAATTTCTGGATCGTAACCAATTGACTCATTGACCAGCTGAGCATCTTCCCTCTACAAATCACAATAGATAACCCAGGTAGGGCATGTATAAAATCCAAACACCAACTGGAAAAAAAATCTCTGTCCAAAATGTGTATGACATTTGTATGGCCCTTATCTGTTGTATTGTTAACTTTGTCTGAGGTTTTATCAAATCTGCTGGTCCATTTTACTTCACTTTCCCACAGTTATATTTGCATGCTAGAGCCAATAGATGTTGCGAGGGGTGGGGTGGGGTGGGGTGATGATGAGGCAGTTGGTGGGGGCATTGGCAGATAGCATGAACTTGCCGTTGTAGGTGTGACCAAAGTGGGTGTAGCGGAAGAGTGGGAGAACAACTCTGTTAGTCTGTCGTGACAACAACGCTATATAGGCATACCTTTCAAAACGTACCTGATGAACTAAAACAATGCCTCGGGTAAGAGTCCATCTATTTTGATGTTTAAGCATATCATGATCTGACTAAATTAATTCCTAGCATTCCTTTCTCAACCCAGTCTCGGACAATTGCTCACTATCATGCTCTTTGTTACTTTCTGTCTGTCCGACTTCTTCTCCGTTTCCGGGGTCATCGGGATCAGTACAACAAAGCAGGCCTTTCTCTCTCTCTCTCTCTCTCTCTCTCTCTCCCTCTCTCCCTCCATGCAAGACTGTTCCTTCAGCGGCCGCCTGGCAATCTGACTGCCATCAGTGACCTCTGACCTGGCCAGGCCAAAGCCAAAGAAGGACCGAGAGCTTGAGAGATGGACAGAAGGCAGACAGATACAGGCGCGGTCAGAGTGACGGGTGACTCCACCGCTCTGCATCCATTCAACAGAGGCGCACTGTGTGCCAACTGGCTCTAGTGGGGCTCACTGCAGGAGCTGATGTGAAGCGACCGAGAATATTCCATCCATAACTTAAAACAGGCCTAATGGACACGTAAAGCTATTCACAACTTGGATTAATTTGCATGGAAAAAACGCTTTGGTTATTTTGATCGATGAACCCTTATGGACTAAAGGAATAAAAACAAGGAATTGGCTGTTGTGCACTAGGCAAACTGAACAATTGAATTGTGGATGGGCCTAATCTAACTGTTCTAACAATGTGTAGCATGTCCATATTCACAAAAATGTGATATCGGCATCAGATCATAAACAGCTTGGAACAACAGTAGCTCGAGCAATAGTGTATGGTGAACGTAAAACTATAAATGTCTTCAGATTGAGTTTGTGAATGATGTAGACTATTCATCACATAGTTACTGTCCATTACGGAGTAAGCAGCATGTCAGTCAGTGGCGTTATGAGGGAACACATTCATATGGGTGGTGGGCACTGACTGGGCAGTGCTGCACGATGACATTGTGCGTAGGCCTATATAGGTACCGGACGCTACCGTATCACATCATCCCGGTCTCATCATGCCGGTAAATCAGAATCAATTATGCTACTTTGATGCTTGTAGTTTCCATAAAGTTAGGCTAAATGAATGAGTTGTTAATACTGTTCTAACATGTAGCATGTCCATATTGACAAGTGTAGCTTACTAACGTGCAATAACGGTAGATGAAGTGAGCGACCCGGTGGGCATCGCGAAAGTAAACCTTTAAACGTCTTAAGATGAATTTGTGAATTCATTATTTGAAGATATTCATCATATAGTAGCCTATTTACTGTCCATTAAGTGGCATGTCAGCGGCAGGTCCCGGGTGCTATCGCATCTCGCCCGCCCCCCCCCCCCACGTTAATTATTTGTTATCACTTTGCTTCCTTAAAAATATGTCAAGAAGGCAAGGGCAGTCGCAGTGGTAGGAGAACACACACGGCAGGAAATCAAATAGCTGGCATTAGTCATTTTATGTTAGAATTTTTAAAGTGCTTTGTCACCATTTATACTAGAATACAATTGTCTTCTTAAAACATTCTTTATTTTGTGTTTTAGATACACATTCTCTAATCCTCCCTGTGTCATATCCAAGAAGTATTTACCCATTCCCGTGTTTAGAGTGCTTAGCCCCATATAAACTATCACAATTTCCAGGAAAAACGCCTAAAATTTAATACCACAAATAAATCAAGCGCAGTTCCTCAACCATGAGGCCTATATACACGCATCTGGTCTGATGTTGTATTACCATTGCAGAGTATGTAGAGATGGAAAACAGTAAACATTTTAAATTTTATTCCCGCCTGAAAATATACTAAATATTAGAGTAAAAAACCCCT
>JAOEGT010000013.1:236457-261960 GCA_025447795.1 Speoplatyrhinus poulsoni
TACATTTTAATACCAAAATAAGCTTTGTAACTTGTTCAGAACTGCATAAAACCTTACAAATGAAAGGGAATGTTTTTGCATGGAAAAAACGCCTAGGGATGACCTAGTTCGTACAAAGCAGAGAGGGCTTCTACGCCTCAACGTGTCTGGCGAACAGGGAAACGGTTGCGAAAGGGAATCGAAAGTAATTTAATGTGGTGCAGCTTCTGATACCCTAGCTCAAAGTCTCTCCTCACCATGCTACTGTACTGTACCACTTAGGAGCGCAGCCCAAGCAGCAGCATTGCACCATGCACAAGGCGCCAGACTGTTTTCCCGTGAATCTGATCAATGATGCCATCCCTGCCCGCTGTACGACATACAGTAGTTATGGGCAATACGCGTTTCAAAGAACCTTTACTGCATTGCAGTTGTTATTTCGGATTTAGTATGAAGGAAATTATATTGTGGTGTTCTATAAACATCAGAGTAACATTATCGTGTTTTCATTAAACATCCTGCTCCATGCTATGTGATTCCAGCGAGCCCGGTAGCTTAGTTTTACAGTTCAGTGCCAATCAACTTTCATTTCGGTCAAATGTAATCGTGCCTTTGATCTCCAGAGGGCTTGTACAATGTCCAAGTACATACGTAATGTTGTTCTATTAGATTATCTACGTGATTAAGGTAAACAGCTTGTCAAAAGGACAATCTGGTCAAGTTTAAACAAAAGATATTGGACTCATTAAGGTGTGTGTGTGTGGGGGGGGGGTTCGAGTTTCTCTGGGCCAGAAGTATGGCGAAAATGATGCATGGCGACCATATGTAGGCAGGGAAGGACATGAAGCCCACTATCGAACGCTAACCAAGTTTGACAATGTTTGTCTGGACGTCATTGTGCCAATTTCTAGGGAAATACATGTACATGCTCTTTGGGTGATTATTCTGGGATGGGGGCAATGACAAGAGCTAAATAGAGCTTTTTGCCCGTCGAGCCAGGGAACCTGATACAGCTGCTGCAGTCTAGTAGTTATTTAGATAAAATCCCATGTGGTTCCAGTTTGCAGTTCCATAGTGGATTTACGAGAGATTCTAGCTGAAAATGCATCTGCTAGATGCTTCATACCGCTAGCCCTTCTCAGACAGAGGCACCCACCCACACACGTACGCACACACACACACACGCATGCACACACACTCGTGCTCTCACACGCACACATGCATACGCGTGCACACACACGCACACACACATGCGTGCACGTACACACACACTCACCCTGTGTCGAGCCAGCTCCACAACTCCAACTCATTCATTATAATACTACTGCACAGTAAAGTACTATGAAGGCTCACAGGCCAGACAGTCAAGTAACTGATTCCCCGGGTCAAGGACGAAGGACCTGCCCACTCGCTCACCTAATGGTGTGTATGACAGTGAGGTTGATACGCTTGAGGCTTTTCCTTTACATAGGGGCAACGTGGAAGCCTGACTGCTCCGGAGAAGGGTGGTGGAGGGGATGGGGGCAGGGGCTTTCAGATCTGCATGGGGCACGACGTCCAGGCCCATGAAAGACATCCTGGCTAGTCTGCCACAGCTGGTGGCTTCAGAGTGCTTCCTCTGTCGCCGGGACTCGTGCTGGCCTGCTCTTGCATCAGTATTCCCCAGGAAGGGCTTCCTGTGTGAGTCTGGGGGGAGAGGGGGTGGTTGGCGGTCAACTCTTGGCTCCTGCACAGGCACCCTACACTGCACATGCACACACACACACACACACACGTGCGCGCACGCACGCACACAGCTTATCACCTGGCACAACATCATAGGGCCCATAGACGGCAGCCAGAGCTCAGCTCAGAGGTGTGCTCACATTCCGCGAACGTTCGCGGCATGCTCGTATTCTTTAAACTTTTACATTTGAACCTTTAGCGTATGCATTCTAAATTGTTCGATTTAAACTACATAGTCCAGCGTCCATGTTTGTTTACTACACCTCACCGTGTGTGTGTGTGTGTGTGTGTGTGTGTGTGTGTTTTCTCAGTGAACGTTTGCAGTGCTCAAAGCAACTGCTTGAAAACTTTCAAGTTCGTTTGCCAATTCGAACACGGGACAGGGGACCGAAACTGTATATCCTGTACTGCCAGAGCAGTTGCACTGTACACCAAAAGCCACTGAATAGACATGCTTTCAGTCAGAACTTACTCTTGCAAAGTCCCAGTGTATAGCATGCCTGACTGTTTTAAAGGAAAATAAAGAAAATGTACAGTTTGCCTATTGAATTCTGTCATTATGTGTTCCACAGTGCTGTGGCATACACCGTTGTCGGCCATCTAGATTGATGTTGCAACAAAATCAAATTAAGTGTGCTTTGTGATTTGCGACCAGCCATCCCTAATTGTATGTTTCTGTGGGATTTATTTTTTACGTACTATTTTCATCACATTGGACTCAGCCACCTTGTTATGTACTCCTCCGGTTAGCGGCTGGTCGATATGGTGAGTTGTGATTTTAATCAACGTCCTGGTGTGCCAAGCCAGACTGAATTCAGTGTCCAGGCCCGTTCTTCCGCTGTGGTTCCCCCCAGTACTTGCCACCGGCACTTGGCTTGAAAGGGGGAGTTCCCCAAAAATGGCAAGAGAGATACCCGCTGGTGCCATGGACAAAAACCATGGAGCATTGTGTCTACTTGTGTCAGCTCTAATGCTATGTTTCCTTTGCTTTGTGACAAGTTTTGGTGGGAGGTGGAGCGGATGACAAAGATGTCACACGCTCATTGCCTATTTAGGTCGATCCGAATGACAATTTAGGAGAAGCTTTTCTTTGGACGTTTTAATTACCGTACAAGCAATGCCTTTTTAAAGCCGTGTTGTTTTTGAAACCTATCCTTTTGTATACCAGGCCTGTTTGTTGGGCTCACTGGGGCAAGGTCAGTTTGTCTTTTTCTATCCCGACCGGGCCGCACTGATTGGACATTGATTGTTGACTATGAAAGCACAATGTTTTTCAAACTTGCTGTCTGTGGGTTTCTCTACCCAGTTAAAATACCCATGCCTTCTCCCTGCCTTCATCTACCAATTACATGCCCTCAGTCTTTATCTATCGTATACCCCCCACCTCCCCCCTTCCCTCATGCTTTAGTTTTTATTTTATTTACAAATTGCCCAATAATTATAGCTGTTTATACTTGTATACTGGGTAACAGTGTGCCCTTCAAGCTGACTATCAGTTTGTTGGAGTCAACAAGTTGATAATCAACAACAAGGTACAAGCGGTCGAGGCGACATCGCCAATATATCTGAACACAAGGGTAATCTGGAAATAATCACAGACTTACCGGGCTGGTGCTCCCCAAACCGCCAAACACATTAACCACACCTCACCACAGCAGACTAACAACGGAAGTCTATTCCATGCCGTTTTTTGCCAACACGTGGCATCACTGTCTACAGATGGCCTACGACGTTGATTTTCTTGTCTGTGAGGGTCAACAGCATCACCACCCCATACAGACCTCCGATGACAGGGTGGATGTGTGGGAGCCCTCAGGGAGGCTGAGACCCGTCTGCCTCAGGTCCAATTCTTCTGGCCTCTATCCCTCATCCAGCTGTCCAATGAGCCCGCAAATGTATATCAACATATACGAGTCCAGTGATCAGTGTTGCAATAAGCCCGACGCACACCGGCGGCATCACGTCGAGTCATAAGTTAGTGTTAAGTGATGCCCCTAGCACAAATAGGAAGCGTTGCGTCGCACTAGCAATAAATATCACACACAGCATATGCAGGTGGTTGAATAATGCCTATTGTAGTTGTTTATTTTGTATTACTAACTTGGTAATTTAATTATCTTAACTGTAAGATTTTTGCCGTTGGGGAATAGAGCAGTGGCGTATTGTGTCGCTGGGCAGCACGTCGATGTGTGCCTAGCCAACGCCGGGTTCTACAAACAGTAGGGACGGCTGTCTTGGCGCTCGTAGGACGCTGCTGGTGTGCATTCGTCTTTAAGATAACGTTAAACTTAGCCTACAGCTACTTTATCAAATACGTTTTTGGGGCCATAATTATTATACATATTTTTTAATGATTTTTTTGGTGTTGTTTTTACACTAAATACGGCTTAATTGCTTTGAGGAAATTGGCCCATGGCTTGCCACCACTCGCGTTCTAGCGATGTGTGAAGAACACATCGCTATAAACTTTGAAAAGCTGCGACTGTTTTCAGAGCCTTTGACCAACGGAGCAGAAACAAAGTCGGTTTTATTCAGCGGCGGAAACAGGACTCTTTCACTTTCTAGCTGTCATGGGAATTCAGAAAGGCAAACAGCTCTGTGTGTGTGAAGTGCCATTTCCCCGGTAGACCCTAGATGCCATTGAAGCACAAGTCAAAGGGTTGTAGCCGGGGGCAACTGTTGCTAAGTTCTGTTCCTGGACATCAGGGTAGAATGCGGCAATGATGTTTCAGGCCAAGGAATAGGGTCAGAACTGTTCAAGGCTAAAAAATACAAAACAGTATTTTGTGGTGGGTTTTTATTAATGTTTTTCCTTTCTAAACACAGTTAGCATATAAGTGTATATCTTCTTGGTCATCAAAACATATTCTAAAAGCACCCTTCCAAAGGAACAAGCATTGAATTGTCAGCTAAGTTGAACCTATAGGACTCTTTACATATTCACCACGGTCAGAGTTTGCCTCTGTGATGCTAAATATAAGGTAGATATTGCCCCGTACTTGATATCTTGTCTTGTCACAAATACTTCACTGAGGGAAAACAGCTTTTTCTCTAATTCAATCACACTGATACAAAAAAAAGGCTTGCGAAGTCTTTTTGTGGTTACAGAGTTAAAACTGTTACTTTTCCCCCTTCTAAATAACAACTGCGATATAAATTATGAAGCCGTTTGACTTTGTAGCAGCCAAATATTTTTTCCCATGTTCATTTAATGGTGTACTTTAGCTTGATCTGCTGTTGCAGTGTATGCGGTTCAACACTAGCCATAATTGGTAGCTGGACTGAACATTGGGTGTTCCGTAAGAGTTATGTCCAATTTGCAGAAGTTGTTAAGACAAATGTTTTTTTGTAGTGCGAGCCATGACAAAAACTGGATAAGCCCTCTCTTTGTATGTTTGTGTGCGTGTCAGCTCTCAAGATGTTTGTGTGTGTGTACATATGCACACAAGCACTGTATATTCTGTCTGTTTGCCCTTATTAATGTTCAGATTGTCTACACTGCTCCATAATGTATTTTTGGACCTTTAGAGCTTAATTACCAAAGGCCACGTAACTTTACCACTTTTGCTGGGTTTCCTTTGACCTTCATCTCTGATGTGGAAACACAACACAGGCAGTCTCATTGTTCAGTCTGGCCTGGGACATTACCAGACTATGTAAAAGGATGATGTTTATCTACCTGACCCCCCGAGGAAACATTACAGCATAAGAGCTTGTCAATCTCTGGCGGGAAAACTGTTCAGCCCTTACCGCTCCGTGATATATGTGCCACTGCGGTAAAGAATGTACTAAAACAATATCTCCTACAGTTATGAATGGGTTGGCAGCAGGTTTATCCGGGTCTGATGTCGGTCTCTGTTCATAGACAGTGTCTAATTTACTGCCCGGTGTAAAGTTCTCAACTGCCACTTGTATTATTGCAACTGTATTTCAAGGCCTTTCTGTGCTATTGAGAAGCTCTGAAAACATGTTCACCTTCATGTAGTATACAATTTCTGATGATTTCTTGCCTACAAAATTTGTTTTCATTAAGTAACTTTCCCCCAAGCATACTTAATGGTGTATAGTCCAGTCCGCTGAGATTCACAAAGGAAATTAGGCACTGAGAGGTATTTCACACTGGAAAACACATTAGAGAAACCTCTGCCTTTTTTGGCCTTTGCACAGCCATACACATACTGTACGTTTAATTGCAATTCAGTTCATAGAAAATATATTCAAATGTATTTGCGGTAAAACAAAAAGTGTCTGTATAGAACAAAACCTTTTCATGTCATGTTTTGGATTTTTGTTGATGCCATTCAAACGTAATTTATATAGTGTCTTGGAATGAACCCCTCATATGACTCGTTCCTTTCAATTTCAACCGTGTTTTTTGATGTGGTCTAAGAAATAGGTTGGCCTCCTAAGAGCAAGTCTTGTTCCCACATGGAATCCAGGAGCATTCCCAGAGGATGCTGGTGTGGTAAGAGAGAATTTTGGCCTTGAGGACAAATTGCCCTGTCCGTATGATTTGACATCTATGCTTGGTATCTCACAGTTTTATAAGGATGTACTTTATTTTGTCCCACGTACAAGATCAACACTCTCTCCTCTGCTCTTTACATTGCTTCCAGAGCACTGGGGATTGTTTGCTGAGGCCATAAATCCTCGCAGACAGGTTAAGCCAGCATTTTGTATTAAAGAGACTCTTTCATAAGAAAAGCTTTGTGAAGTAAATTGATGAAAATTACAAAATGCGGATGGTAATTATTGGTAATTTTCAACTGAAGGTATTCAAGTGTAGCAGCTGCCAGGTATAGCAATACATTTTGGGCTTTGAGTAATCTAAATGAGAAAAACGTTTTCACTTTTCAGCATGGCTAGTATTTGTTTTTAATATTTTTTTCTTCAACTTTTTCTTCCTGCAGGACAAACTGGCTTTGAACATGTAGCAGGGCAGGGAGGCCAAGGGCCGGAGGGTATGCAAAGGTTACATGTTATTAAGATTGAAACTCCTCCAATCAAACGGTCCCCTCATCGATAAATAAAGCCATGATCATTTTTAATGCAAATTTCCCTCCTTTTTCCACTTCTGAGAGAGAGCAGCCTTCAATAGTGTTTGACTCGCCAATCGAAGGCCTGAGGGAATTTTGTTTATTGTGACGCTCTTCTGTAACTTCCACTTAGCTTAGCTTAAATTATGCTGTCTGTTAGCGCTGCTTGCCTTCACAGGGGAGCCTAAAACACGTGAACACGGTCAGCTAACGCGCCGGCGCGCAGCGGAACCATAATGGTTGTCAGATCTCAGGGTTCCCACGAGGGAATTTCAAGCTACATTCCCTGCAGTGAGTGCAGCAACAGCAGACCGACAACATGCACTTAACACCGTGACACCTGTGTGTGCGGGGGGAATGTGTAGCGTGCGACGTGCAGCGACATGTGCGGGCTTCCCGCGAGTGTTCTTCATTCATTTCTCACGCATAAACGCCAGCCCTATAGAGCCGAAGTCACTTCCGCATTATGGGACTTTAGTTTGGAAAAAATATGCACGGAATAGTCAGGTGGTATGGGCATCTAGTAAGGATGCCTCCTGGGCGCCTCCCTTGGGAGGTGTTCCAGGCACGTCCAGCTGGGAGGACACCTCGGGGAAGACCCAGGACCAGGTGGAGAGATGATATCTCCAAACTGGCCTGGGAACGTCTAGGGATCCCCCAGTCAGAGCTGATGATGTTGCTCGAGAAAGGGAAGTTTGGGGTCCTTGCTGAAGCTGCTGCCCCCGCGACCCGACTCCGGATAAGCAGGAGAGGATGGATGGATGGTATAGTCAACGGAAAGAATAATACTTCTTTTTAGATCCCGTTTGCTTTGTGACATGAAGCACACATTATGTTAGTCTATTTAAAAGATAATTGTTAAAGTCAAGAACGTTGCATTTTGTTTTGAATAAAGTAATCTTTTGTTTTGTGTGTAACCACTCAGTGAACTACAGCTTTCGTCTCGCACAACACGTCACCAAACCAATGATTTCTTATGGCACCACGCAACACGGGGTTTGTAGTCTTACTAATTGCGTATTTTCACAATCTTATACTTCAACAAATGCACGACAAACTCAGACTTTCTTGACTCGAAGAATTATCTTTTAAATAGTCAAACATCATGTGTGCTTCGTGTCATAAAGCAAACGGGATCTAAAAATAATGTTTTTCTCGCCGTTGACTATGGTAATTATCTTTTTCAAACTAAGGTCCCATAACGCTGAGGTGATTTGGGTTCTCTATAGCCTTTCCGTGCCCGTCCAACGACCAACGCCCGTGTATCGCCCAGAATCCCTTCCCGGAGGTCAGGACCCAGTGGTGCTCACTGAAGTGCAACAACATCAGACGCGTGATTGATTTTTTTTTCAAACGCAGGGGCAAGTGTTCATCATGTTACCGTCAGAGGGATATCTAACAAGTGGCGTATTATATTATTAGTTACACCAGCTGGGAAGGAATGAGGGAGGGAGCGGGTGGTGGGAGGGGGGGGGGTGTTGAACCAGAGCACAGAGAGACACGCTTATCGTTGCTTAGCTGTGCGCTTCAGGAGACCTTATTTGGCGACGTCTGAATAACATACTATGAGGCTGGCAAAAAAAGCACACAAAAAAAAAAAAAAACGCCGCCTCTGGCACTTCTCAGACATCCTCTCTTTTCACAAAAGAGACTTGTTTAAGTGAGCTGCATGTTTTCTGGAGCCTGGGGATGTAAGTTTGCCTTCCCGAGGTGTTTTGGATGCTATTTAAAAATCTTGTAAAAACCCAGAGGCGAATGCCTGGCATACACTCCCTGACCCCAGCGCTGGTGCGTTTAGAGGGTCGGACACCATGGGTCCACAGAGCGTCTGTCTCTTGTCCACAGAGAGTGGTTCGATTGTAATCATGAGGACTGGTTTTCTGAGTGTTTTCTCAGCTTTTTGTGGGCTCTGCTGTCATGCAGTCTTGTGGCCATACGCGCTGCTCGTACACACGGTGGGAAGAGAACGCTTCGCCTCGTCTTCCACCTGTTTTCTTTTCACTGTTTATCTTTGCACCCAGAAATTCTGAGAATGTCTCTTCTCCGTTCCTGTGGCCCGGCGCTAACCACACAAATGTGCGGCGCACGCAACCTTTTCAGTTTGCGTGTAACACTCAAAGGGGTCAGGGTTCAACCCCGTCTCTGACACGCATAATGATCACAACGATAACAGGAGAATACCGTCTCAAGGTCACCTAAACACAGATCAGCTAGGCGCAATACACATAAACAAAGAACAGACGATGCATAATAAAATACTGTAATACAATGTCCACTCACAACAACTTGAAAACAATCTCTTAAATGAGAAACAGCAACATGTTGCAAGGCTCTCGTGCTAATGGACGAAACAAGCAAGGAGACAGAGAAAGAGGTTGAGCTAACACAAAATGAATGGGGGACTTTAGTGTTAAAAGTGGTTTATTTTGACCTGGGTTAATTCTCTCACTGGCACAGTCTACGTATTGTCCAGGGTGTTGCTCATTAGTTCAGCAAGGATGTAAGTTAACATTGCAGCACTGAAACCCGGGCTACAAACCAGAGGTTGTTCAAACATTACTTGCAAGGCTGCTAATACGTAGCCTACTTTTGTTAAACCAATCCTTTAGATTTTTCTCTCTTTTTTTTTCCCCTTCGAAGCCAAATGCTAATTCTGTTAGGTTTTTGGCCAAGCTCATGCAGGAATCAGGCCTTGATTCATGGAGCTTAACGGGGGCTCCAAATGCAGAACAATCAATGCATTTATCAAGACAACACTGAGTTTAGGATGTTCGTGTTGGATATGTACTGTAATGATGTAAACAGGAAATTGACCGAAAATATTTGAGGGACGCTTAACGGACGCCATTGTGATTTTAGGAAGGAGCACACATTGAACATATTTAAATTGTTGTACTGTGCCAGAGTGTTGGTGCCATGTCCTTTTATTTTGATTCGGCTCTGCAGCTTCCCACAACTTAATATAGTAATTTTGCAAAAGACAAAAATAAAAGCAAGAAAAACAAAATCATAGCCCATGTATTTTGTTTTTGCTTGTACAGGCTATACTATGAATTTATGGGAGTTGTACATAACGTGAACTAACAAAATAACATACAGTAAATATACATTTTTTTAATTTATAGTGAATCTGCTCCTCAATGAGATCAAACAAATCCATTTGACAAACCAATAACAGTTGGATACAACTTGACCTTTGGGGTGGGGAAACAGCCTGACGAGTGGTGTGGTTCGTGCTCTGGGTTTTAATGTCGAGTCTGGCCTGCACGACTTTCATCTGAACAAACTTACAGAAGCATGTGTGCTCACAGCTGTATCCCCTTTGCTGAGGTATGGCTTGGAAGGTTAAAATGGGACACACACCGAGTACATACACACGCACACATACAGCACGCGCACTCACGCACACTGACGTTGAGAGGGAAGCCATTGCAGTTTGGAGAAGTCACAGTGCAGACGCTGTTTATCTTTGCATCCATGTTGAATGATGGTATGTTCTTTGTGTCGTAAAATGGCACTTATTTGTTTGCACAGCTACCAGCTGCTCGTGACATTAAATGAATTAGTGTTAGTAGAGCAAGTCCTGTAATTGTATTCATTTAATTGTGTCCATACAGCCATAATTCCCATCAAAGTAACTTTGGTCAGTAAAACATCTGGAGAAATATTACCTCAGTAACCTGATCTGATAATAGCCATTGAGTTTAAACTTAAATAGGCTAATTATAAACAAATTGGTGGACACAAGATAAGCATATTTCTGGATTATGACGTGTTTCACGACCACTTATACAGGGGGAAATAAAGGTCTTTTATTGCATGTAAACGATGCATGTAAGGGTTACAAAGCCAAGTCTTTCCCCAATGAAGCTAAGGCTGTTAGAGTAGTGCTTTGAAGACTAACTATGATGCAGTAGTTCGCCATGGGATATTACTATTTTTGTATGTGGTGCATGTTGTATGTTCATATACTGTAATGCTTTGGTGTGTTATCTTGTCTGGCTATCTCCACCTGGAAATTACCAGGATAAAAATAATGTTTTGTGCTTGTTTCTTCTGACGCCAAATACTTTTCTGCACATTTACATACAGTGTTATACTTAGTAATTGCAGCATTTACATGTTATATATGCCCCACCCCATTCTTTTGTGGGTGGATCATGTTTTATTGACCAGACACTGGGGAGTAGCTTTTACACTTTTGGGGTCCATTTTTGCATGGCTATTTTGTAAGTAGTGAAATTATAGTTTTTATTAACACAGTTGCGTGTGTGAGAGGGCTAAGCGGCAATGACAAGGGTGTCTAGATCAGGTTTTCATTTGCTGGTTTTCGTGTGAGCCACAACAGGCCAGGTCAGGCTTCACTGTCTCCAGCCTGCTTAAGAAAGGCCGCAGGCCCCGGCAATCATTGCCGTCTGATTCCACTGTCCTGGTCTCCATTAACCTACATGCGTTAGCACTCAGCTCGACGCTGACATGCGAAAGCTCTGAGACTTTCCTTCTTAATATCGCCACATTCTAATATAGAAAATTAGCAACAAGTCATATATTTATTCCTGGCGGGGCTACCCTTAACAGTAGCCCTGCCAGAGGAATTTAAATAACTTGATTATTCTTAAGAAGCAGTGCTCAAAAACTGGAAAAATTACTGGAATTTTGTAGCCAACCTCTCAAAGTCTCCGAGCCTCTCATGGCAAATAATTCATAGTGATTAATGTTTTTTTAAAACTACACAACATGCTTTATGGCCTACTGTCAAATGTGATTTTTTTTAGAAATGTTTAAAAGACTTATTTTCTAAACAAAACAAAAAAAAAGAGAAATTCTGCTGTTTCTGTGTGGCTAAAAACTCCCTGACCATCACGTTAGTATTTGATCCAAAGGTCATTGACTAAGGAAACAAAAACCTCACATAATTAATAAAATAGTTATTTTGTTCCAGAGAGAATGAATACATGAAAGCAACTCTGCTCCAATGGTTGGCCAAATAGGAAGACATATTAAATATGTCATGCATACCTAATATGTCCAAAAGCAGATTCGGAAGCTATATTACTCCTAATTTACAACGGTAAAGCCCTGATAGCAAATTAAGGAGTGTCGGTCTGAGCGGAAGTATCACGTTGGCTTCTGGAGCTTGGCCCTCTGGTCACAAAGCCACAGTCAAGCATATCAGACGAGCCGCAGTCCGTCTGAGAAAGGAAAGTGCCACTTTCTTTGGCCCGCTGGCCAACACAGGGACATTATTTACGGGAAATTAGAGGTTGTGTCTCCATGCCTCAGCAGAGGCAGCAATTACATGCAGCCTTGACCTTTGGAGATCGGAGATCCTGCACTTCAGGAGGAATGACGGAAATGGCGGTGGGATATCCCCAGTTAATGCTCTTGTTTTGAGGGGAAATATGCCTCTCCCTCTAACAACCCCCCCACCACACACACACACACTTTCTCACCATTGACCTGAGCTTCCCATCCATGTGTAGACATCTGTGGACGGGCCTCTGTGGATATGGGTGATGGATAGAACCGCATTGAAGCTTAATTGTACATTACAGCCAGACTTTTGCATGGAAATATTGTTTCTACACTCATGATTATTTTCTGTCCACACCCAAGTGGACAGAAAATGCTCTTTGCCGTATATCGCATATGTTTGGTCAGCCTGTAATTTGGTAAAGGAACCGAAATATTGTGATACCAGATCTATTATTTCCAAACTGCCCTTTTGAAGTTCATTTAAAGATCCCACATATCCGCAGGCCCTCCGTCTAAATATTTAATTGAAGAAACGGATAAACCGTAAATGTTCCTTCCAAATATCAGAAGTGGCTTTCTGTCGCCTCCTCGACTTTAAGTGCAATATTTTTAATTTGACACACAGCAGCATGGTTCCCTTGTGCCATTACAGTATATCATTACAGTCTGCTCACACCATCCGACCCTATGAGTGGGTGGGTGTCTGTGTGAGTGTGTATGCGTGTGTGTGTGTCTTTGTGAGTGTGTGTGTGTCTGTCTGTCTGTGTGTGTGTGAAAATGTGTATGTGTGTGTCTTTGTGAGTGTGTCTGTGTGTATGTGTCTGTGTGTTTGTGTGAGTGTGAGTATATGTATATGTGTGTGAGTATATGTATATGTGTGTGAGTGTCTGTGTGTGTGTCTGTATATGTATATGTGTGTGTGTGTATATATGTATATGTGTGTGAGTGTATGTGTGTGTATATGTATATGTGTGTGAGTGTCTGTGTGTGTGTGTATATGTATATGAGTGTCTGAGTGTCTGTATATGTGTGTCTCCCTGTCAGTTACCAGCCTCCCTGCGTCACTTTCCTTGCCTCTGTTTGGTCATGTGACCCTCAAATGTCAATGTCCCTCATAAGGTTTCAGGGCCGCCTCGTAATCCACTTTGCATCGCTTAGTGGTTTCTGAGACGTTTTTAAAAGGGCTGTGTAGTCATAATGAATCCCAACGTTCCCGTCCATAAAAGTGTAAATAACAAGCTGGCCTGACACTGAAGTAAATGCAGAAATGAGGGGGTAACATCACGTCTGAGTCGGATTTCAAGAGAAACGTCACCGTAAAGGCCTCGACAATATTAATAATACAGTACTGCACTGTTCGAGACAGCTATCTTACGGCCATTGATGGTTGTGTGATGTCATAACCATAGAACTATGGTTATAACACAACCAGAGTTGGGTTGGTTACTTTTAAAATGTAATCCGTTACAGTTTCTAGTTACCTGACTAAAATTATTATCATTGATGTCATTTTAGGATGGAAAATATGACTAAATTTAGTAACATTATCTGATTACTTTCCATTACTTTTAGGTTACTTCATGCCTAAACATTGTGCTTTGAAATGCCATGCAAAATGGAACCAAATCATTCAATTTGTGACCATTTATGTTGCTCAGGGGATCATTTTAAAGTAGGACTTAATTTCAATTATTGATAGACATTAATGACAGATTAGTAAGAGAACAGCTGCTTATTTTATGCATTTTTATTCTGCAAACTTCCCTATTAAATTTGAAAATAGTCGTAGATGTAATCATCTAATCAAAAAATAAACAAACTGTAATCCGATTCCAATAATTAATCTGGTAACTAACTGTAAAGGATTACGGATGATGTTTTTTTGTAATCAGTTACTTCTAAACCCTGAACACAACACACCAGCACTTCAGCATGTTTTACAATGCATAATATGGTCAATTAATTGTTCAGTATTCCTGTATTTTATACAGAAAATGTGCATGCCTACTGTGACATCTTTCCAGACCTGTGCTTTGAAGGCCAATAGTCAGTAATATACACTTGCCAAAAGGAGCCTGGTGTCTGGTAAAGATGCTCAAAAACGCAGAGTCCTTCTCACACATCAGACAGTGAGCAATTGGCAGGGACCCCTGGCAGTACAGCTGTGGAGGACGAGTGCAGCCAGGTTTCCCCTTCACATGGACACTGAGCCCAACCTGAAGACTGCATGTGGCAGCCGACCAACAATGATATTATCCTAACGTTTTCATCAGTGTCTTTTCATCAAGCTATCATGGCCCCCGGACCTTACGGTGAGACACGCGACGGAGGGAATAGAACCAAGTCAACGCATTAAAATACAATCCATTTAAAGCTGTGACTGATTGTGTGCACCGAGACCTGAGCACCAATTACGAAGCCGATGTACACACGTCGGGATTGAGTTACGTAGAATAGGAGCAGGTGAAAATTGTCAAGATCTCTGCCGACCTAGGCGTTACATCAACTATTCCTCGTGTGCGGTTCTCTCTGACTTAACCTCCAATCTTTTTTTTCTCTCCTCCTATGAGTTTGACATTAGTTAATGTCCTGTCCTTGTGTGGAATTCATCAACCCCCAGGTTCCAGGCCAGATTACTTCTGTCCGATTGTTTCTCCAAACACTCCCGAATACTTCACAACGGTCTGCTCATGAAGAAGGAATACCTGGAAGATCAACAGCAGGGGACAGTGCTACCAGAATTATAGGGAGGCGATGACACATGTATGACTCAAAACGTTTCAAGGAATGATTCACACTGGCATTGTATATGACCAGTCCAAATATCCCTCAGTGTTATTACTGCCTGAGTGAGTAACGTTGGCAAGGTGTTTCTGACAAAAGTCTACTTGGTCAGACTAACTGTAATTAACCTTGGAGTCACAATGCGAGGAAGTTAAATGTCCAGTTCAAATTGGAAGCGTGTACGCTGACAACAGTATTCATCAAGTCCATCCAACTGGATACTGTACTGGCACCTCTCCCCCACTACAGAAGCATATGCCCAGTTAGTAGTCATTTGTGTATTCTTGAAATACTTGTGTCAGGCGGCAATGGACGATGGGAGAGTTAAAACAGGACTGGGTGTGCCAAGTTGCGATTATCGCCACTGTAATTTTAAGATGCCACCCAACAGCTACTAATGGAATTTGGGATTCTCCTGATTGCTAAAAGTAGGTTTTGTGTCCTTTTGGGTCAACCTGAGAATTTTCTCGTTGACTTCCAGTCACATTTTCCACAAAGCAGGCAAATCATTTGAACAAATATGTCTGTGGCTTTAAGTGGCTCCTATACTATAATTACAATTTGGTTTACACGGCTAAATTAAATCCAAGGCTCTGGTGTGAAAATGTCAGTTTAAATGAGGGGCGAATTGCAGTTTCTGAGACAAGGGTTTAAAAATGAATTTGGACTGTAATGACACGAGGTGTTGGCGTGACGATGAATGCAAGTAAAAGCTCTCTTGGGCCAAATCGTCTAACCCACATTAAATGATTTGACCGTGTACTTTGTGACAATTTTGTGATGTCAACTGAATGTCTGCTTTTCACATTCAGGAAAAAAATTTGCTCAAACAAGGCACATTTGACTGCTACAATTAGTAGCTACATTATAAAAATATAATTTCCACTAATTGGCTCATTTTTCTTTTCTTTCTTCTGCAATGTGAATGGGGGTCAACATGAGGTTTGCATATTCCAGAAGTAAACTAATTCGATAAACACAATGAAATAAAAATCTAAATTACAAGCCTCTGTCAGAAGAACAACTGATTAGATTGTGGAGGGTAAACATGAGTAACATACTGACTAGCCAATACAATACAAACAACCAAATTATGGGATTTTAGTGTTTTATAGTAGACACAACAACCACACTGTGTGTTACCAAAGAACACATACCACTGTCTCTTAAAATACAATAGCCTACTGGATTTTAGAAAGTGTGGCACAGGACACTGATGTTAGGTGCCAAGTTTCCTACATTGTGGACAACAATAAATCTATTGTGTGGTTCACCAGAAGCTACATTCTGCAGGAAAATGTTGACGGGGTCTCTCAGATGTGTAGATAACTTAAAGGTCATGTCAGGTAGGCTAACAAGTTAATTTCAGGGTGTTTCACTTAACTCAAGCCAATAAACTTCCCAAACTTAATTAAAGTGATTACAAGAGTGAAGCATTCATTGGCGTGTTTGCACAAACTGTTAGTAAATGTGACTTCCCCTGTTAAATGAAAATAAACACAAATAAACAATAATTACATATAGGTTTTAGCTTACTCATGTCTTTTGAATCACTACCCTGAATAAACCCCAAAAGAACACAGAGGCTATGACTCATGGACCCATACGTGACAATTTATGTAATTACAGGCAAATTGAAGGTTTATCAGAACTAAACCATGTGGACAAGTCTGTATGAGTGGCCTATTCCAAATGTCACAGGACCACTATTATGGTTAGTTTGTTTCTAATTGATTCGTTCTGCAACGTCAGACAGCTTTCACGCAGGACTAGATATAGCATGTGATGCCTCAATAGGCCGTATAGGCTATAGGCAACAACTCAACCGTTCTGAAAGTCCTCAAAATGTATCATGCAGTTAAACAATAGCCTATAGGAAATTGGTGCATGATCCGTACGTTTTGCGCGAAATTATATTTAGTTCAGAGATTAATGCAGGACGCAGAATGTGATATCAATAGTCTGCTGCCCACGTTGGGATATATTTAGGCCTATAGCAAAACTGAAAAACTAATTTTCTAGCGCCTCTAAATTAAAAACAAAGTTTAATAATACTAAAGCCGGCCTGGCTAAATGGTAAACATATGGAAAACGTCCAGCCACGATATAACTCCACACAGCGCAGTGCTGTATCTCCATTCCCTCCCACTTTTCCTTAAAACGGCCGCGGAACAGGCATAAAACATTAACTGTATGTTCGCAGGCTCGGGCAGTGTGCTAGGAAACATGAGAAGGGTGAGATATTCAGAGTCCCGGGCGCCCCATCGCAGGCCGCTGAATAAAGCTGAGAGGCGACCGCGGTTCGTGTGGTTTCAGCTCAGGAACTTAAAACGAGAACATGTGAGCAGGGAATGGGCAACTGGAAACAGGATTATAAACAACAAAGAGACGCAACAGGGGTGCTAAACAGGTAAATGACAACAATATTTGACTGAGGTTAGGCAACTTACTTGTAGCTTTGATAAACTCATCCAGGGCAATTAAGTGACAAGGTGATGATGGCACCATATCCCGCGTAGCTTGTACTGCAATTGTGCTGAAAACGCGTAGGTTGCTGTTATAAAGGTATCTCTAGTTTTAATTCATGATAGTGTACGTATATAGCCATGTATATATATATTCTAGACGCGGGTGGAACAGGTTTGAATAATTAACCAAATTAAACAACTGTGTTGCGCCGCGGTGTCATTTAAAATGGTATTTAATACCGAAATTTAGCTTTTGGAATAGTTTCGGCAAAGAAATAATTCCATCATTATGCACACATAAATTGCCTCTGTGTGGAGGCATATTCGGCTACTCGGTAGCATATTCTGTGATGTGGCTTGCTGAATGCTCTGTCGATTCAACTTTACTGAAGCAGAACGTATGCGTTGATTTGTTTTGCTACTCACTTTTATTGAATTCGCATTACAAACGTTTGTGGAGAGCAGCGTTATCTGGCCAAGAATATGAACATAATACCCTACGCATGGCCATTGAGTAGATCGAACGAAAGCGCAATGTATAGATAGCCTATGCCAAATTAAAAGTGCCCGTTTTACATTCTGTTCTCGATTTATCCCACAGGAGAGACACGAGGATACTGCGGGAGCTTCGCTATACACGGTGACCCTCCGAGGAGTTATTTATTTTTTTATTTTTTGAATATATATTTTTTAATTTTAAAACTTTTGCGCAACAGAGAAAACGAGGGACTATCTTGTCAAATATGAATACAATTGTCTTTAACAAGTTGAACAGCCAGGTCATGTTCGAGGAGCAGGCGAAAGAGGTCGAAATGAGCAGCAGAAATTACCTCGAAGTAATCGATAGGCAACATCCCGACCTGCTCTCCAGCAACCAAGCCATCAAAGATAACCTCGCTATGAGACACAGAAGGACAGGGTAAGTGAAATTCACTTACACGGAGTACAAGGAGATGCAAGACAATGTTTTTCAATCAACCGTGTTGAGGTGTGTTTTATAGACTACAGCATGTGTAGTTTATTACTCAGTGTATTTATCATGGCAATTGAGATGCGTTATGTCCACGTGAAACGCATTCCAAAATAAATAAATAAATAAATAAATAAAAGAAACGATTCTTAGCCGTGCGTAATCACACTTTTACGCAAGCCAAATTAACAGCATTGTATAGGTTAGGTTACGTCATTACTTAATTTGACGCGTAAATTAGTCAAATTATTATTTTATTTTATTATTTATTGACACCAAATATTTAAAATCTCCATAGCTGCAAAAGCTGACGGGAAAACGGCAGGAAATTAATAGGCAGTTGGCCTTAGGCTGATCTGCATTACATGTTAATATTCACAGATAATATTGCACACAATGCAATCCGTTGTCTGTAGCGCGTTTAATCGAGATCTACATCTGCTTCCGATAAATTAACATGCCCCTCATCTCAGTGTGTGGTCTCGTCACTCATTGGCGCAGTTTTTTCTTTTTTCTTTGTTACAACGGGTGATAGTGTTAATGATCTACCTGTTTTTTGGGCATTTACCGTACTGTACATACAGCCTACTGTAAGGCTTCACGTTACTTACACGATCCGTATAGAATGACGCTTATTAATGCGGTAGCTGTTGAAGTAAACGTATGCAATATTCTGGGCTACTCAGTCTGGTTACTTGGCGTGCGTGTGTGTTTGTGAAGGATAACGTCGTGACCTTAGTGGCTGCCTACGAGTGAACATCTACAAATTAAATATATGGGTGTGCGTCTAGTATTCATGTCAACCGTAATTCACAAAGTAAAAACGTTCTTTAGGGTGTTCGTGCAGATCTAGATTACAAGGAAAATATTTGTAGAACATGAACCTCAGGCAGACTTGGGGTTAGAAGAAAATATGTTACATCTGTAAGAGTCTAAGTGATAAAAAAGTCAAATATGAGCGCAGCGCCATACTGACATCTACAGGTTAAAAACAGACAGGTGAGGCCTGAAACCCTTTACAGACAAAACAACAGACCGAAAACCTATATAACTTTCATGGCAGTATATTTCTAATTTGAAAACTGGTTTGTCTTAAGATAAATGTTTTTTTTGTTTTTACACTGAGTCTTGGAAGTTACTCATCTCTCTCTCTCTCTCTCTCTCTCTCTCTCTCTCTCTCTCTCTCTCTCTCTCTCTCTCTCTCTAATTACGACGATAACGTAACCGTTCTGAACTCCGTTTTTTCCCAGATGGACAAATTGAAACACATTGTTTAGATCCAAATTGGATACGATTTAATTGCATAAACAAATGTCTCAAATGTATTTATTTATGTAGGCTGCATATTAATGTGTAGGGATTTAAAGCCTATGTCTAAAGTGACTTTAAAAAAATAAACAGAGACAACCACGCACGAAATATTTTTGAATGTAGAAACCTTTACATGTTCGAAACAAAATCTTTTAGCATACCCAACAAATATTGAATTACAAATTTGGCCTAAGTCGACATATTGAAGCAAATTATATTTAGTAGCCTATTAAAGCCCCTGAATGAAATGTGATGGTTCGTGTGTCGGGATATGCAATTAGCCTATACATGTTCCCAGTTGCCCATATCCTAACACTGCCGCGGTAAAGTGAAACTTGCGTGCACCTGTTGCTTTGCAGGGGTCGTCCCAACAGCGGGAAGGTGCGACACAAGCGCCAAGCTCTTCAGGACATGGCGAGGCCGCTGAAACAGTGGCTCTACAAGCACAGAGACAACCCGTACCCCACCAAGACGGAGAAGATCCTACTGGCGCTCGGTTCCCAAATGACGCTGGTCCAGGTGGGCTTTTTCAGTCATGATGATGGAGGAAAGAAATATGAATACAGATTGTTGAATTGTCGTGTCTATTGTTAATAAACTATAATAGGCATATATATAATTTGCAAGGGGAAAATATATTTTCTTATATATCTGAACTAAAAAATAATTACATATACTTAATTAATTCTTGTTTATAATAATATAGGCTATGTCTCAAGCTTAGGCCTATGTATTACATAGGCTACCTCTAGTATTATTAAAAATAAAACGACATAAAACTAGGAAGAGCCAAGTTTATGGTCTGTTTCTGCTTTAAGTGATTAATGTTCAAAATATGAATTCAGTTTTCCTGTAATGGAAGCAAGTAGAGTACAGATCTTGGTAACTGACGGAATGGCCACATAGTGTGGTGCTTAGTGGTGTGTGTGTGTGTGTGTGTGTGTGTGTGTGCGCGCACGCACGCTCGTTCCATCTGGCACGTGCAGCTGATTGTGAACGTTATCATCTGGCTGACAAGGTCACTGATACGGCCTAGAAGTATCAGCACGGCACACGCGCCTCCCTGTCTGGTTCTCATTTAGGGGCCTAATGAAGCTGTTTGTTTTGGTGCGGAGGAGCTCAGTGCAGTGGAATGCTTTGCATTGGCCATTGGTGATGCTGCCGCGCACGTGACCACGTGCACGTCTGTGCACGTGAATCAGCACGCGCATGGACCAGCGCTGTACCCATCCAACTAAAACCAGTGCCATACTGTACCAGTGTTTTTAGAAGGAAAGAAAAAAAAAAAACATTACGGTACTGAAGAGTGGCACTAATAATGTTGGGCCGCCCTATAGATTTAGCTGCTGTAGCTAAGATTTGAGAGTTGCAACGGGAGCTAGCTAAACAATAAGGAATGAGAGCAACAATACAATAACCTCCTCTGCTCATATCATTGACAGTCAAGTCAGTTGATGGGCCAGTAAGGACAAAGGTGCCATAATTGCCATAAATCATCGGGCTAAATATGTATAGATTTACGATAGGCCTTGGAGGCGGGGGCCTCCAACAGCAGATATTCTCACATACTGATAGCTGACGATGATGCCTATGATATTTTTAGCCAATTACACTTAAGGTATAGCTCTAAAATCTCACCTAATATATTATTAAGTGTTAAATCCCTCTCCGGCACATGTTAAGCCATCTGCCCCGGCTGTTATAGCAGTCTTCCTCCTCAGTACATACAGTACAGATGAACCGTGGGCAACGGAGCGGCAGCTCTTATGAGCTTTCTGCGGGTGTCACCCGAGTAGGCATGCCATCCTCCCCTTCGTTGCTCTGTTTTTAATCACACGGAGAGCTGTTGTTCCTCCATGGCTCATTACCCGGCCGTGCTGTGGCTCCCCACGCCTCCCTCCCCGCGTCCAAGCCACATGCAGCTGCGCGCGTCAGCCTCCGCGGTTCCCCTCGAGGGCCAGCGGCTCTGGAGCCCCAGACACATGCATGCAGGGGGGCGCGGAGGGACTATTTAACGAGAAACACACAATTGAAATAGATTGAGGGATCAGCAGAAGAAAAAAAAATAAAGCAAGTGCTCCAGCATGAGGAAGACCGTCCCGGCCTCTTCATAAGTCGCTTGAAGTACTGTATATTGAGCATGAAAAGTTATTCTTGTAGAACATCTAATGGTCTCCCTTCCCAGTAAAACCGAGAGTGCCGGTTCAAGTGTCCTTTGTGTTGCATCTCGAAGACAGTTTTTGGAAAAAATGTATTATTGGAGGGACGCTCTCGCGGTCCAGAATAAGTATTTGGGATGGGGAGGGAGGGCACATTACGGTCGGAACATTTGTTAATGAAACGTTGAGCTGTTGGGCCTGTCCAGAGCCTGCAGGGCGCTAAATGTTACTCGACGGCTTTGATACGGATGAGATGAACAGCAGTGCGTGTCTCTTCTGCTAGAGCGCGTTTGCCTCAAGAGGCTTTGGGAGGCCTCCCCAGTGTTCAGAGCGGAGAGGGAAAATACGACAAGGGAAAACAAGCGTCCGGGCACAGTCCACTGCAATGCGTCTCACTGTCCTGTCTCTTCCCTTTGTCCCTCAGGGTGAAGGAAGACGGAGCGCGGGCGGCGTTTTCATCCTCCCCCCGCGCAGCTTAGTCTTTGTTCTGTCACAGATACGCAGAGCTGTCAAAACAACAGGCGGCTTGCCTGTACTGCATATTCTTACTCTCTTCCTCTCCCCCACTTCTCCCTCTCTCCCCCCCCCCTCCTCCGGCCCAACTCCCGCCCGCAGGTCTCCAACTGGTTCGCCAACGCCCGGCGGCGTCTGAAGAACACGGTGCGGCAGCCCGACCTGAGCTGGGCGCTGAGGATCAAGCTGTACAACAAGTACGTGCAGGGCAACGCGGAGAGGCTGAGCGTCAGCAGCGAGGACAGTTGTTCAGAAGGTATCGGCAACAGATGTCTGAGCAATGACAAAGATGGCGCACTGTGATGCATTTCAATGGGAAGTGGGTGTGTTGCTAAAGCCCTTTCTTGGCAAGTCTCGCCACTCGGCAGCCATCTTTGAAACGCCCCGGGCAGTTATTCAGGAGGACAGTATAGGCAGGTGGCTTACGTATAGGTTAATGCTTGGCAGTTATAAAGCAGACGATTGGCTCTTTTGGATTATGTTATGTGTTATTATTTAGATATTAGCGTTTCAGAATTCTCCCATAGAGCTCCATTCAAAAATGATCTAAGTGGCATGTCTCCATATAATATAGTGTCTCTGGTGTCGCTAATGGCATTTTGCTGTGGAGTCTGACGTAGGCAGTGCACAGACAGCTACATCTACCATGCGTGCCCTGAAACAAGGTCAATTTACCCCAGAAATACTGGTGCGCCCTCTCTGTTAAATTCCATTCTCTGGTATCGGCTGTGCGCTGTGTTGGATCTTCACCTCTTATCAAAGCATCTCCACCGAGCAGGGGTGCAGTTTCATTACAGAGAAAAGGTTTGGTTATAGCTGTCATTCAAAGGGGCCACACAGCGGGTGTAGGTTTTTAGGAGCACCCAGGTGGTATCTTGCTCAGGGTGGGCCCACGTAAAACATTGAACCCAGGACCGTTTTAGCTAGGAGAGGCCTAGGAGAGAGAAGGCTATCCCTGCTGTCTATTCTTTACAACATGTCAATTAATTTTTATGTCTGTGCCATGTGTACGCTTGTTTGTGATACAGGCACATTTGTTTAGAAGCATGTAAGCACACTCAACTGTACGTGGTTATGTTGCTGATATAGTTGATCTTGAGTGTGAAACACCCGATAGCTTAATCACGTTACACGTGAGATAGCTTTAGCGGCAGGGGGTGAACACGGGCCGGGTGTTTGAGAAGGGTGTTGATATAGCTGCACGTGGTGGCGCTATCACATTATCAGCAGCACGGCACACACCCTGACATGGATGTCACCGGTCAGGTCTCACAGGACAAAACACCGCGCTCCTCTCCTCATGTTTTGTGTTGTTTGACCTCTGTGTCAGTCAGTACAAAACAGCCTTACAACGTGGGGACATGCTCAGTTTAAACATGGTGCATGTACAGTATGGTGTTTGTGTGTGTGCGTGCGCGTGCGTTCCAGCCATGAGATGCCAAGAGCCCACGGGCTGTGACACGCTGTCATTACGACACCCCGCTGGTCTGCCCTTGGGATCGCAGCCTACAATTGGAGATGAGGAAGCTCATTTCCAATTGCATGCTCTTTGTCAGCGGTGTAAATGCTTGTATACTGCACTTATACATCTTTGTTCAGCCGTGGAACACACAGACACAAAAGGACAAGAGAGAGAGAGAGGGAGAGGAATGCACGCGTGGTGTTTGCATTGTGTGGACCACCGCACAACCCGATGGCCTCTGTATATCTCCCTGCCTCTTCTGCCTGTCACCATTATGGTTATGGAGCCCTCCGCAGCCTTCTCGGTTTTCGCCCGCCCGGCCGCCCCTGCGCCAAAAGGCCCTCCATTATATCCTTAAGCCTATGCTTTTGTTCCAGGAGCTGTTTACAAAGCCAAGTCTGGCCCAGAGAGGATTCCTCCCGCCGCCCTGAAGTGGTCCTCCCACCTGCTTGTTTTGCAGCTTGTTCAGATAGGACCACGGCCCTAGACACGGTCGGCCTCGTGAACGACGTGTGTGATTTCACCGGGCAGCTCTAACCTACTGGGTTCTCCCTCACGTCCACAGAAGGGAGTGATGGCCCGGGCGTTTGAGCGCTGGCCCTATTTGAATGTGCACCTTGGACAGGACGAAGGGAAGGCTAGCACATATACGCCATGTGGTTTTGATACGTGGAAGCTATAATTATAATTTGGCAGGGACTGAATCAAAAGTCTGACCTGCCCAAATTACCCAATTGCAGCTTTTGGCAGGGACAGTGAAGTGCAAGTGAAGTAATCCCCTTGATTTCCCTCCTGCTGCGGGGTATCTGGTTCTCCGGCGCTGTGTTTTATCTTTTCAGTCGCTTTCATCAGGTGCAGAGCCACGCTCTAATTCAATCTGGCCTCAGAGCACCCTGGTAACAACATAGATTTTATTGTATGCTCTGACGGAGAGCAAGCTGATCGCTTACGGTGTGGCGGTGAGGGTTTAGGTCACCGTGAGGGCATTTGTGGGCATTAAAGATAACACCAAGTCACTCTGACCCTGGCGATTCACATTCTGACACTGGCGAACAAACAAATAGATGCTGCAAGACATGTAGATGCTGCAGGCCAAGCAGATGCTGCAGGCCAAGTAGATGCGTTGGGTTGAGAGATGTGTTCTTGTAAAGGTACAGTCAGCTATTGCAAGCTAATTGTAAGCTAACACACTTTTTGTCAAATTCGCCAAATATCTCCTCGCTAGCTTACCGTTCTGTGTGTGTATGTTGAACAAATGAATGCAGTACCTCTACACAGGCCTGGATCTGTAAATAGGAACACAAACAAAGTGGCAAACGCCGCTCACAACAACTATGCCAACAATGGTGGGGGGTTCTGAGGCATGACTGACCCTGTCCGCTTCCTTCTCTCAGACGGCGACAACCCCCAGAGGACGCAGAGCAGCCCGGGGGTGGAGTTCCACAAGCCTACGTACCAGAGCGTCATCAAGAAGGAGGGCTCGGCCATGGCCATGGGCGTGGCCATGGGCATGGATATGGGGGCGGGGCTGCGGTCGGCCGCCTCGCTGGCCGAGGACTACGCCACGCCGCCGCCCAAGTACAAGAGCAGCCTGCTGCACCGCTACCTGAACGACTCGCTGCGCCACGTGATGGCGGCCAACGGCGTGGTGGACGCCGCCCGCCGCAGGAGCCACTCCGGCTCCTTCAGCTCCAACGAGTACGACGACGACATGCTCTCCCCGTCGTCCTCCGAGGCCGAGGCCAACTTTGTTTATCGCGCCGGTAAGGAGCCACATCGGTCACATTCCTTCCCCCTCCCCCTCTCTCTCTCCCTCCCTCTCTCTCCCTCTCTCTCTCTC
>JAOEGT010000013.1:263746-286033 GCA_025447795.1 Speoplatyrhinus poulsoni
ATATATACACACATATATATATATATATATATACACATATATATACATATACACACACACATATATATATGTATATATATATGTATGTATGTATGTATGTATAAGCAGCTCTCAGTTTGACAGAACTCTTCGTTACCTGCTGCCTACAAATATCCGCACATGCTCAGCACTCATAAAATGCCTTTTAAAAAACATAATCACACACAGCCGTATAAATAAAGCTGTTTATTGCTGCTCTATCGCTGCAAGCGAAGGCCACAATTGTGGGAATATAAACCCGAAATACCAACACAAGTGTGTTAATTTTCCCACGGGTCATTTAAATGCAACCGTGTAAAGGCCCAGGTAAACCATCTGCTCCCTGATAAATATATAAATACGCGTATTTCCAAAATGTTCTGTCCGTGCGAACATGTGCACGTTGACTGAAGCCCACTGCAGATGGCATTATGTGTCTTAAGCTCACACATGAGTGTAAAAGCACATAACAATATTTTCTTACAGCAAATTACTTAGTTATACCAATATTGGTCACAGAAAACAATGTGCACATATACATCGTAGTTATAAATATTGCTACTTCCAAAGCATGTCTACTGTCTACAGAAATAGCTGTGGCATCCGCATGAAGTACTGTATACTTTGAAGAGTCCGAGCGCTCGCCCATGTCCACCAGGCCTTTAGGCCGTCCAACTTACCCCACACACAGCCACTTGCATGATGGCATCAAACCCTCCCTCGGGAGAGTCCAGGTTCCCAGAGATGTGCTGCTGGCCCACCAGCGTGTTAAACTGATTGCCGTTTTCGGTCAGCTTCAGGACGTTCTTGTAGCTGAAAGGACTGGTGCAGTTCTGGTCGCCCGTACACGGGTTAAGCAGCTTGGCTGGGGTGGTGCTGATGTAAGGCATGACCGTCTTCTCTACGAAGGAGCCAAAGCCTTTGGAAATGCAATGGACATAAACATCGCTGCATATAAGGTTAAAGTCACTTCATATGCCTTTCTGCCACTAGATGGCATACTAGAACCCCAGCATCTCAGACCAAATAAATGGGTCGAACGCACACACACACAAGCACGCATTTGCATGCAACGTCCCCGGAGAATGGCACCGCCGGGGGCACTGGCCTACAGGGTCTCACCTATTCTGAAGTCGGAAGTGATCTTGGACATCTCCAGCATCAGACTGGTTCCCAGGTTCTTGACGTTCTCCAGATCGTCCTTCATGGAGAAGGACAGGTCCATCAGGTAGTAGAGATCAATGGGGTAATCCTCTGCCCGCTTGAACTTCAAATCAAAAGACTGGGGCTCCCCTAAACACACAGTTAAGAGTTTCAACAGGATGTACTGTGCCACTGAATGATGCCACAACACACTATTCAAAGTAACTATCTGCTGCTTTAACAACTGAATCACGTGTCTATTTCTCACCAGATCGGAGGGTGAGAGTGAGTTTCTGGGGCTGAATCTGAGTGATGTGTTCGGGCTGAATCTTTTCGCCAACTTTCCTCCGATCTGTCACCATTTTGTTGACCGTGACCCTCTGTCCGCCGCGCGGGTTCTCGATCATGGCCTCCGCACAGCCTCGTTTGACCAGAGACGGCAGCTCATCGCAGCGAGTCGACACAGTCTCTCCCTGTTTCAGGAAGTCCTGGAAGGGTGTGGTGTGAATTTCCATCAGCATTGAGGGCTTTTCACACGGGAAGCGGCGTCCCACTCTACCACCCGCCCGCCTCTCATGTAAAATGCAAATCTACTCCCCAGTCGCAGAAGCGATTAGTCTCGTTTTGAGGTAACCATGAGAACACAACAGTAAACAAACTACATAGATGAACCAAAAATATATATTTATTAACAGTCTCTAACTAAACCTAGCCTATTTAAAAATGATTCGAGGCAAAATACGTGGTGAATATATGATATAGCATGTCATAAATGCATTTTCATATAGCATTTTTTAAATAATATCAACTGTAGGCCATGTCCAATAAACATGTCAGCATATTTTGCCCGTTTTCTGTCTGGTGTAGGTTAAAGCTTGTGAAAGGCGAGTAAGGCATGGGAAGCGGGACCCACTGGTGTTCAATTCGTTTTAAATGAGGCGGGCTAGGCGGGCGGGTTTGGGAGGCGGAACGGCGCAGTTCAAAGAAGTTTGCTGCCCGCCCAGCCCGCCTCTCATTGAAATCTAATTCAACACTAGCGGGTCCCGCTTCCCGTGTGAAAAGCCCTTTACACCAAACGGCCTCATATAATAACAGTACACATTCTTGAAAACAGAAAAACAGTTTTGTGAATCTGCTAGAATCTGTGTTCCGGTTTACATGTAATGAGTCTCTGTATGCGTGTTCTATGTTTCAGCTAATACTGCACCGTTTATATAGTGTAGCTTACTAATACGTACAGGGTCTTTGCACCAGCCACATTTGGCTCCCGCCTGGATACACGCCCCGCAATTCTTGGCATTGGAACCGATGCAGTCGTTGCCTTCTGGACAGGAAGAGAGAGAGGAAGTAGTCAGAGGTGAGTGGTTGAACTCAACATATGTGACATCATCAATGTTATACAGAAGTCCAAAGAGTTGTACAGATACATTGCTCAGTTCAGATCAATGCCATTGCACCATGTTCTATGCAGACAGTGAGCAGAATATTGATGCAACCCGTCCCATGTATGAA
Organism: Speoplatyrhinus poulsoni; assembly: GCA_025447795.1. NCBI lineage: Eukaryota > Metazoa > Chordata > Actinopteri > Percopsiformes > Amblyopsidae > Speoplatyrhinus > Speoplatyrhinus poulsoni. The sequence goes on from JAOEGT010000013.1 coordinate 266,420, forward strand.
GGCTCATGTATCTAATGTGTGAATCAACAGTGAAATCTCACCTTTTTGAGCACTGCTATAACAAAGTAATCCTAACAATGTTGATATCAAAAACACCTTGAGGTCCATCTGAAAAGAGAAAAAAAAAGGGAAGATGAAGGTTTCAACTCAGTATGTCAGCTGTGGATGTCTCTTTGTCAACAATAATGTCTTCCGGTGCTTGGCAACAAGAGTGCTCAGAATGATAATTTCCTAGATGGAGAATCTGTGAGAACGACACATCAGATGATGGGTTGCATTTGTACATGGCTTGGATTTAACTGAAGGTCATAAACTATCCAGTCGCAGAGGTATTGCTATTCTTAGTCAGTCACAGGCTAGCTGGGGCCTAATTTAATAAAGCAACTCTCGCTTACAGTATCCAGACACATTGCATAAATACTACGCGTTTTCTCAGATGCACAGCCAGACCTAGAGGCAATCTTTCATCTTTATGCACCGGTTTTTAATCTGATTCTTTTTTAATCTGATTCCTTTAACCATTTTTATTAATGTTTTTTTCTCTGTACTTCTGTATTTAGGGAAAGCACAACTTTATGAAAAGTGCTATATAAAAGAATATTATTATTACTACAAGTACTCTAGTTTCTAGCACTAATAATTCTTGCTGTAAAAAGATGTACGACCAAACTCTTGGCTCTCTGATGCTTCTGTGGTCAGCAATGTCAAAGATAAACCTTCTATTTCTGCTGGGAGAGACATGACTTGATTAATAATAACATGGAAACTAAACAGTTTTCCCAAGCCAACGGGCCCATTAGAGACAACACATGCCTGGAACGACGATAATCAAAATGACCTGCTTGAGTTGACAATACTGTTCCAAATATATTCATATCAACAGTATGAGATGACTATACTGGGTAGGACAGGTTACATCTAGCCTCTGCAAGGTTCAGCTTTGCACAAATCTAATTAGTGTGTGCCGTTTTGGTTCCATTTCCTAGCTCACCACAAATCCCCAGCTAATGAGATTAACCACCTAAATCAAAAGATATTCAATGCGGTAGCTAATGTGGACCATGCAGTCCATTACAGCATGCAGTTTGCATTCAGTCTAGAAGGCCAGTAATCGTGCAAAGTACTGCAGCGAAACTAAAAACACACTACGTGTTATACCCTCTCTAGGCCAATGGTTGACACTGGCTATTCATAGTGGCTACAGACCTTTCACTGCGCTAAAGGAAGCCCTGGGGTTTGGTAAGCGTGGTGTTGAGTTATGGATTCCTGACCACTCTGTGTGTGTGTGTGTGTTTGTCCATTTACAGATACAACAGGGCAGACAGACGGTCTGCTACCCTCCCAAGATTAGATCTGACTCGCAGTCCATTGCTTTAAATGTAAGTGTGTGTGTGTGTGTGTGTGTGTGCGCGCGTTCACCCTATTTGATGAGATAAACCCCATAGTTCGACAACATCTCTGCCACAAACACAGAGCACTGATATTGTAGAACATGACAATGTGCAAAAAAACAGATAATGTTTTTATAGAAAATACCACCAACGTGCTTTATTAGTATGAAAATAATAGATGCGTTAAAACATACTTTAGTGTAATATAAAATGGAATTCACTGGACATTTGCCGTTGAGGTAAAAGGCAGGGGAAAATATAATAATAAAAAAAAAAGGTTTTATCAAAGCCACAAACTATTTCTCCCACATTCTTCTGTCTATGCTTTTGAAATCCACTCACGTTCTTAGTTCTAGTGAATCATTTAAATATACAAGCCACCTCTACAAAATACCGGAGAGGTGTCAAGTAAATAAACAACCCCAGTGGCCTGTCTTCCATCCAACAGAGCTTTGCAGCTGTATAGTGGAATGCTGTTGGAAACCCAAACAGTTGAGAAACAGAGCAGAGCTGTTAGCACAGACCCGGACAGTAGCTAGCTAGCTGCCGGCATGAGGTCAGTCTTCCCTTGGTTTTGGAACAGGATACAGCTAGATGACGGTTAGATACCATATATGGTCAAATACACGACCTCAAAAGATAAGAAATAACATAATTTCAACCCATTAAAGGCAGGTTCATTATGGCTAACTTCAAGCTCAAATCAAAACAGTATCGGTAGGTCCTTTGTGGCGGCGCCTCACATCGAAATGTACTGTGTGGCAAAACGTAGTGCCACGGCTTTGTTGGTACGGGCAGTGTTCGCCACTTTGTTTATGTTCCCATTTACAACGCCAGGGCTGAGTAGAAGTATCAGATTAATTTTTAAACACACACAGAGTACGGTAAGATATTTGTTGAATTTGATAAAAAGTGTATTAGCTTACATTTAGTTTGCAATAACTGACTGTACCTTTAAAAACGTTCCCTTTTTGTCAAATTCGGCAAATATTTAATCACACCCTGTTTGCTGCACGTTTCGTGTGCCGAAGAAATCATCCTGTTTTATTACACAGCCCTGGCTCTGTAAACGGGGACACACGCAAAAAAAAGAAATGGTGCAGCCAGCATCTCATAACAATACCCCACCCATGGCAATGCTTTTCCAATGTGTGGGGCAGAGCTTCTGAGGGTGCATTGGAGGGAAAGGAACTTTTGTTTTGAGTTAAAATGTCAACAAGTTTTCTCAACAATGACTGACTACACCTTTAAAAAGACTCCAGGATATCATACCAGCCATTCTGATTTGCTTCAATTACAGACCGTACATTACACACCACTTCCAAAACACATTCACAAACATATAAAAACATATTTCGTTTTTGGTGCATCATGTCAGACACAGAGGCATACCTTCCTGCCAATGGCAGAGAGAGGTCATTGACCATTCTAATAATAGTATTTCCATAAATGTTATGGCTTTTAAATCAACTTGAGCTGCAGTCTTATTCCCATACTTTTACATACTTTTGTCTTAGATATCGTCCCGTGAGATCAAACCAGCCGGAGTGCGGCTGGTTTGATATCATTCTTACACTACAGTGTATTTTTGAGTCTCACAGAATAGCCAAGAATGTCAGACACTGTTTATAGTGTTTTAATAGCCTGTTGTAAACAGACCATATTCTATATGGTCTGGTGCCACGCTCCATTGGGAAGAGTTTGTAGTTGTTTCCTCCCACTGGGCGTAGACCACTGGTCACATTTTTTAATATTGGACAGCATTTAAACAACTGCCGTTGCTACAACTGTTTTGGTCACCTCATCTAGCTCTACCACCGCTTCCAAACATGCCTGACTTCAAAGTCATCTCACTAACTAATCGTGCTGATTGGGCCACCAGCAAGGTGACTCTGCAAGTGCAAATGTGAACAACAGTGTTTCCAGACTGTAATTTCAGCTAAATCAATTGAACTGAGAGCAAAAGTGGAGCAGAGCCAAACTAGCGTTTTAATGTATTTTGTGTTAAACTGTATTCTTCTCTCAGCTTCTCCCCTCTGACACACTAATCAACATTCTTCAACACGGGCCACACACTGTGACAGACGTGTGGTTACAATATCTACCGGTCTACAGAAAACATGGAGTTACTGCTCCGCTGCTGGTGTAGGGCGCATCAGAACGTAATTCACAACCAACCTTTACCGCGACTGTGTGTTGGATTCTTGTTTTGATGGCGCAATGTTTATAGCGACAGTAGTAGGCTACTTACTATATATTAATATATAAAGTTTCCCGCGTTTCAGTGAAACTACATCTCTCCCTGCTTCCCTTGTCGACTCTGTAGTATGCATTCAGTCATTCCACCCTGTTCTTTTCTTGTTTGCCCTTAAAATGACAATAATATTGTTTATCGCGATTATTTCAGAGACAATTAATCGGCCAACAAATATAGCTATCGTGACTGGCCTACGTGCCACACACTGTGATAGAGGATAGCCCATGTCTACGCCAACTCCATTAGCTGCTAGTGAAAGGTAATGCAATGCAGATCACTGCGGTTCAAAACTCTCTCTTTCTCTCTCTCTCAAGCATTTCTGAGGGAGTGAACGCCTCTGGCCAGGACAGCAAACCAGGAACAGCATATGAGCTGCGGGAGCAGAAAGAGTGCGTATTTGGACGGCCACCAGCCACAACGCCCTTCACTCTCTCCTTAAAAAGAACGATGTGGCTATGGTATGGAACATTGGTAGGTGAGCTTACAAGTACACTACTCTATTCATGTCTAGAACTCCCTTGTGGTTGAAGCCAGTGTTACAAAATAAACCCTGCATTTTTGTTTTGCTATAACTCTGACCATACATGCCCCTCCCTCCTGCACCGGAGTGCTGAATGGATTGCACTACTCTACTCCTCCAGACACTTTCAAAACAACACAAATATGTAGTCCCGGGAGACCGTTTAGTGGAAAATGATACAGTGCACCCTACTGAGCCACATGTTATTTTTTTGCATATTTCCATGTGTATATCTAAAATGCATATTGTGACAGTAGAGAGAGTGAAAGACAGCAAAAAGGAATGAACAAGAAAGGCTGTTGCCAATCAAGTGTCATACTTAATTACGATGAAAATGAAGATCATGCTTTTTCCTGGAACATCTTTATCAGTGAGAGCAACTGCCTGTTCAAGCTACAGTGCGTTTCTTTACACATTGAAAATCACTTCATTGCATTATTCGAGGGGAAAGTATGATCCTGGTGTTCATTGTAATGGTGACTTAATACCAGAGAGAAGTCACAGACCACAATTATGAATGAAACTCTATGGGAGAAATCCATAACAGCAAAACGGCTTATTAAGCATATTTGATCAAATTTGACTACATTTTTGTAATGTCTCCCCATTCATTTAGATACCGTCTTCCTAATTACTGTCCAGACTAGTTACCAAGATGGCTGCCAATTAGCCGGATTTGCCCATGAGAACGTTTTCTTTAAGACCCTTCGATACATCTGCAGAGAGTGCAAACAGTGAAAACTCAGTCTAGCCGAATGGGTTTCCCCACTCTGTGCTCCTTCTCCTGCCAAAAAAAAGAAAAGAAAAAAAAAGGGGGAGAATGGAAAAAAGGAGGGACAGGAAAGGGTGGTCCATAGCTCTCTGCTCAAGGGGAAGGATCTCTCCAACCTTCTAGCGCTCTGTTAAGGTAGCCCTTTATAATTCTCTGCCAAACCTCCCCTCTCTCTTATCTTTTAATGTGCTCCTTCTCACCATAACGCACAGGCTCCCTGCCTCTGGTGGTGTTTATTTCTGTATTTAACTCCAGTCTCCTCCCTCGCCGCCATTTATTTCCCCGCGCGGCTTCCCTTCGCTCCCTTCACACGCCCACGCAAAGACGCCTCTGTTCCCTCCTCCGTATGGCCGACCTCGCCGCGACCCCTACGACATCACGTCCCCTCCGAGGGCGGAGCGTCGCCGCGGACACAGAGAGACGGACATGCTGTCCTCCAGGTCCCATAAGGAGAATGCCAAACAGTGTCTGGCTGTTACTGACCCCCCCCCCCTCCCCTCCTTCCTTCCTCCCTCCCTCATGTGGTGGGCCCTCTCAGAGGAGACAAAAGCAATGAATCAAGATGCCTTCAGAGCAGAAGAGTCTCTCTCTCTCTGTCTCCCCCTCTCTCTCTCCCTCTCTCTCTCTCAAGTTGCAACACATCCAGGACACTCTCTGACTGAGACAATTGCTGATAGCGTCATGGAATTTCCTGTTACCCACACCCCAACCGCCTTAAGCATTATGACTGTTTGCGTGTTACTCAGATTTATTTTTAACAGATGTCGTATATTCACTTAAATTCTGATGGTCTTTTCAAAAATCTAAGGCATTTTGGACTAATTCACATTTCTTAAAGGCAACTTAGTAACTGGTTGTGCCTTTTTACATAGAGCCCTGGACATGGAGGGGCTCAAAAGTTCAATGTTTTGAATGCGCTTTACGTTTTTAAAGTGAAAAGAAATCTTACTGAAACACAGGCTATGAGCCATTAAATGTGCAGGGGTTTATAAACTAATTTAAACAGTGAATAGTGCCTGCAGTGCCATATTTAAAGGTTACTATTCCAAATAAAAAACGTGATGAGGACAGAAGGGTAACTTATCATGCATGTGTTTTGACTCAGTTGGGATAATATTAATTGAAAAGTTGATCTACAGGAGCCTTTAGGCCTACTGCATCCTATTCAGCTACATTTTATTTTCCCTTAGTCTATATAAAGATACCTTAAAATAAATAATTGGATAAATGAAAAGGCACACACTGGTGCTTTGAAATTCACCAGAATGCAGGAAATTAAGTGTTTGACACAATTTCTGGGGGAACCCCCTGATGCCCTGTTCCCATAGAAGCAAAACATACATCCATGAGGTCTTTGAAATAAATTAGATTTTAGATTTTTCATATCAACTATTGATATCCACTCCGCCCATCAGCGTAGGAATGCGTCGTGCGCACAATCCAGTTATAAACCTTCTCCTCCACTGCTTAAAAAACCTAGAGGAAACACTATTATAGTTCTGTAGTATTTATCTGTGACATCGCAAATGAGGTTGACATCATACGGACCTGTGGTTTCTACCAGAGCATATACCATTGATTCACAATCTCGTAGCTGTTTGGCTTGATTCCAACTTCCACGCTTAAAGCGCTTTATATAAGGATTTTACAAAACGTCAATGGAGAAAATAAACGGGAAATGTTTACTTCCAAAACCACATTGTTACCCACTATACGGCAATGAATTGGTTACGGGTAAAAACAAACAACAAAGCTATCTATTGACTACACCCACTCGTAGACTATGAAAAATGTAGGTTACTTGGTTAGCCTATAGTTAAACAAATGTAAGCTAATATCTTGAAACACACACAATGCATTCAGTAAAGGATAATACATCATTAAACATAACCGTGAAAAACCCTACATTGCCTGCTTCCCAGCAGCCTCAATACAAAATACATGGTGACTTATAGGCTGCAGCTTAAAAGCGCTGGTCTAACCTTTTCATGGCACGAGCCACTTTAGCCACACACAGTAGAGTGGCTTCTAGCCAGCAGTTCACTTCTGCAGGAGAAGAACGTCTAAAGATACACCTCTAGTGGGCTATTGCCTTGAAAGGAGTTTCAGGTTACTGCAGCGCCTTTCCAGACAGCAAAAGAAAATCAATAACACTTGAGAGCACCCCCCCCACCCCCAGTTTCTTCTCCATGTCTAAAATGCATAATAAATAGAGCTCCCCTCTCAGTGGGGGCTTGCCCGCCTCACTGTTTGTGTGTATACATTAGAGACAATAGGATTAAAACCATGGCCCACCACACCTCTGCTCCACTACACTATTTTTGGACACATCTCTGTGTGAAAATAGCTGCTTGACGACTCTCCTCCTGGTATGTGAACTCACTCTGTAAACACTGGGACTGTTGGGGAATGGGGGCAATAATAATCCAGATTAACCCACACCAGAAACGATATATGCACGATACGAGAGAGAGAGAGAGAGAGAGAGAGAGAGAGAGAGAGAGAGAAAGAGATGAACAGAACTATTGTTTTGGTGAATCAAGCATATCTAATGCATAGACCTAAAGCAGACCATCCCCGTAATCTTAACTCTAATGAAAACAAAACAAGAATTTTTTTTTTTTGCTAGAGAGAATTTTTGCTAACATCCCAATGACATGCCTTACACTTCAAGTTGTCCAAAAGCTATCACAGAAGGCTATTTATTACACAAGGCCATTTACAGAAGTCAACACAATGCTGTCTGTCGGAGAGCGAGTAGAATTATTATCAGCAGATTGCAGCTCGCTCGCCACATAAATATTTAGGTTGAGAAAGTAGTTGTGATCAACGTGCCTGCAGTCCCTGGAGCCCAGACAGTATCAACGGTCTGTCTACTGCAGGAAGACCTGCTGTTACTGGGACACATGTGACTGAGGGCGTACTCACACTTGGCCCAGTTAAACCGTGCCCGAGCTCGTTTGACCCCAAAGTGCGGTTTGTTTGACTAGTGTGATCGCTCCGTACCATGCCCGGGCGCGGCACGTTGAACCATGCCGTGGCCCACTTGAAAGAGGTGGGCCAGGGCACGGTTTGGTTGGACTCGGGCGCGGTACGCATCAGTGTGATCGCAAACGTGCCCGAGCACGGAACTGAAGTCAACAGTTGTTTCATTGCAAACAGCATGGCGGCAAAGGGAACACTTTGGTCTACGGCAGAAGTGCAATATTATTTTATTTGATATACCATTTTTGGCCTAAATTGGTTTCTCCCTTACGGAACCTCTTTTGTCCCATATAGGCTACTCTACTCTGTAATCACCAGACGGCACTGTTCACCATAGGCCTACTCCTAGACCTGATACAACAGCAGTAACAAATGTGTGGCATACACAGCGCCATGGGTGAGACTTGTCTTTGTGACAGGTCACCATGGTCTCCTGGAATCCAATCACAGGTCCTCTCGTGCGCTTTAATTTTACGTAGAAGGTAAATCCCCCAATTTCAGCATTAAAAAGGTTTTGGTCATGCCTGGTGTTGTGTCAGCTGGTGTAGCGTAGATCTATATGGATAAACCTGCAAAAAAAGAAAAAAACTGTCCCACTACAACAAGCAATGAAAGAAGTAGACTTGGTGAGTCATTCCCACTTTTCCTCTTCCCCGCCTGCCTGTCTTCAGACCATGACGTGGATGCATAGCACGGATGCTAGATAACCGACAGACCCAGAACAAGAGGCAGCCTACAGCGCAAACCATTGCCCACATTTGGCTACAACGTTTATTAAAATCGAAAAAGACAACAGTTACTGTTATGTGATGAAGTGATTGATATGCCTCCCAGAAAACACAGTGATCTCCACTTTAAAAAACTCCTCTTCTAACATACACCTTGATATCCTAAGTTGTGGGCGTATATATAGCCAGCCAACTCTCTGTGAAACTACCCCATAGGTCAGCAAATGTTAGATAGGCTACCATTATATTATATATCTTGTCTGGTTTTCATATATTCAAAAAAATGGTTCCTTGTTCTAAAAGAATGACAGGCCTACCACTGGACAGTGGTGAAAGTTCACTGAACATGCTTTTCTTAAAAACTAAGGGTTAAGAACAAGGTACTTTTTTACATTTACTTGAGTAAGTTTATGAAATTAATTTGTTGTTGTTTTGTATGGGAGTAGTAATTGTACCTTTACTTGAGTATATATTTTCTGTAGGCTACTCTACCCACCCCTGATAATGATACAGTAAAAACCTATGAATGAAATATATTAGTTACCTTTCCTATTAAATAATAAAAGCATTGCCATGGCACTGTCCATCTGTCAAAATTTAGCATGGCATGGTGTCCCTTATTTGGTAGTGATAAAGTTGGCAACCCTAGCTACCACAGAAGCGTGAACAATCAACAGACCTTTAGCAATCCCCAGATACGTGTATTTTCTCTTTGGAACGGTAGCAGAAACATCATGTTTAAATTGGCAGGAATTCTTTTGGGGCAATTTAGCAAACATAGCTGAAACTGTGCTCAAAATCGCATGCAGAACTACAAACTGGCGAGTCATTGCATTTCCCCATACATATGCTACACACTTCGTAAAGCTGTTGTGGGTGTGTGGTTTTGGTGGGTAATTTTTAATGCATAAAAAAAATAGAAGTTACAATAGAATGATAGTACACATTTGCCTCTGAACTGGATGTAGTATCTTTCTGACTCATGTCACACTGTAATTATAGATAGCACTTAGATAGCATCAAGTGAAACGGGTCCCCAAAATAATCAGATGTATGCTTTATTGGCTTATCCGTTTAAAGTACTAAGCTTGCAAAATCAACAATTAAATAAAGAGGTAAAATAAATACCACAAAGCATTGTAAAACAGGTGATAAAAATACTGTGACTATGTGTGTGCTATGACATTCATTATAAATGATACTATCAGAGTCAGTATTGGTGATGTCATTGTACAGAGAGAGAGAGAGAGAGAGAGAGAGAGAGAGAGAGAGAGAGAGAGAGAGATAAAGAGATGAACAGAACTATTGTTTTGGTGAATCAAGCATATCTAATGCATAGACCTAAAGCAGACCATCCCCGTAATCTTAACTCTAATGAAAACAAAACAAGAATCTTTTTTTTTTGCTAGAGAGAATTTAAGAGAGATTGTAATTTACATTTATAAACTAAAAACCTTAAACTCAAACTATAAAGCACAATGACTTTTAAAAGGCATGCTAGAATAAGCAATGCTTTGTTTTTTCCCCACTTACAGACCCCTACTCTTTGGCCTAAACCTTTCAAACTCTCGCCATAATAAACACATCTGGAGAGCTCTGCAGAGCTCACAGTTCGCAACAGTACTCTATTATTTACCAAATACATAACACATTTTACCACACTTCTCAGCAGACGTTTGGTTAGCCGAGGACAACTTTAACCACCTCAATCCTCTCAACGTTTCTGGTTCTGTTTTTAGAAGCCTAGAACGCCACCCACCCCAGAACATTCACTACACTTTTGACTTTTGAGCTTGATCAAGGTAGAGGGGCAGAAGAGAATCGAAATAATGTTCTCAACTGAACTCACTTTTCAGCAAGCCGAAGACTGAGCTGACTGTCTCCTCACAATAGCTACACAAATGTAAAACTATTCAGATGCGCTGTATCTTTAGAATGGTATAGAGGAAAATATAGTGCCTAAAATTATGATTTAAAGCATAGGTACTAGGCTACTGCAGTTAAATGCTGCAAAACACTGACTATGTTAATGGACTATTTCAATTGAGAAGATTGTTAGCAAGGTTTGGGTTTAAAGGATACATCCGGCATAATTGTATAGTTTTCTTATAGTCATCAGAGGCTAATTGTGTCTTAGTAATGATTATGCATGTAGGCAAAGCAGCAATATCTGTATGACAATATAGGCAGGTTAAGAGCTAGATCTTCTGTTGGCTACATGGCTTATCAGGCCAATATCATCAGCACCACTTAATGCATTGTGCTACAGTATGAAGAAATAGCACTGCCTCCATACCACACACACACACAATCCCACCACATTTACCACTTCCTTCCCAGGGAAGGCACACAAGTGGCGTGTCGCACGCTGTCACAAAAACCTACCTAGAGAGGACTAACCTATTTAGAAACCCACCAAATTTTCACTTCCACTCAGTGACCCACAGTTTGAAAACCGCTGGCCTAGATTGCTTAGTTGGCCTCGCAAATCAGGTGGCTTCACCCCTCAGCCAGACAGATGTTAGCTTTAATGAGGCTCATCCATTCAGTTGGTAGCCTACTCCTGCCAATATCAACCCCACACGTTTGCCTCCTCCTTAATTAGACCCCCCCCCATCCAATATCTCCCTCTTCACTCCACCCCTTCTCCCATTGTCCTTCCTTCCTTCCTTCCTCCTGTCCTCTCATCTACTCAATTTGCCCAGCTCTCTCCATCCTGTTTGCTTCTGACACACATAACCCCCCTCCCCTCCCCCACGGACCACCATTTCCTTAATTAAACTGAGCCCTGCTGAGGTTGAGCCAGTGGTCAGCTGTAAACATGAGAGAAAGTGGCCTCCTTCCTTACTTCCTTCCTTCATTCTTTCCTTCTTCCCCATCTCTCTATATATCCCGCTCTTCCCCTGTTTCTCGTTCTCTCTAAAACGCACGGGTACGATCATTATTTTGTAAATACGGCTGTAATTTAGTCAGTGTCCTTATGGTGTTCTGACATTTTGAAAAATAAATGGCGCCCATGCCTGTAGGCCTATTGAGGCTCTATCCGTAGCGTTACTAGTTTAGCATTATGGAATCAAGAGAGCAGATCTTCAGTAGAAGGGCAGATTCGACTTGTGTGACAAATTAACTATGTATCATAAATGGGAAATGACACAGATTGACTCACCGGCTAAGGGTGTTTTCTTAGCTGGACCCAACATAATAATGTGGTCTACACCCAGGCCTACTACATGTAGTGTTCAACAGCGTCACATTGTAGAAGAATGTGTTCAGATAAGATTAGCAATGTTAAAAAACAATCAACAACACTGCTCTTATTATTACACTCTGCTTGCATATCAGATCACTCGTGTTAGGCTACTATAGGCCTACTCAACTGTGAAACCATACCAGAAACATGTGCCACATTTAGACCACCATTCATCACTGTGTCCAGACCCTCCTGACCAGAGCTGTATCGATGTGATCATCATGACATATCGCCTCTAAAAACAAAATACATTCCCAATATATTATTCTCTCTGAACATCACTCACTCTGAACAGTACTCACATCAACAGTACTGATCTCAAGTGTGTCCTGCCTTCGATCAAAGACTCATAATAGTGTTACAGTAGGCTACAGTACGTACACTATTGTTCGTAGGCTAGTTCTACAGAGAGCATGAGCTTAAGAAATAGCATACTGTCTTATCACAGTTTAAAGAAATAAAGTAGGCTGCACATTTGCCGTTTGGCGCAAACAAATTACAACGTTATAAGTTGTAAAGATAAGTAGTCCAAACAAATAAAAGTAATAAGTAGCCTAATATGCTAGAACATGTAGCCTAAGGCCACACGGGTTTATGGTTCGGTATTAGCCTGCCACCAAAAAAGAATCTGTACAGGCCTACTAGCCATTATATTAGGTTCAAACACCACAACCAGAAATATCGGCATCGTGGATGTAATAGTAACTGTTGATTACCTTGACGTCTTGGTATTATTACCGAGGCATACGGGGTATATTTTAAAATAATCACTATGGTCCGCTAAGCAACAATTTACTTTTCCTGTCCGAAGTCACGGCAGATTCTCCCAGCTGGTCATTCCGTTGTAACTTTGGTCGTAGTAAAAACACAGATAGAAGTAAGCTACCGTGAGACGAAAGTAGGCTTTGTTGCGAAGCAGAATTCCAACCGGCCGGTAAAGCGATTAAACCGGTCTTTCACAATCTAAAATGTTGCGGCGGACAGAAAGCCCAGCCAGCACGATCCGCTATGGATAAAGCTTCTCCCCTATGTAACCCCGCCTCCTCAGATAATAGCGCAAAACGTCACAAGGATTTAGCCTACTGTATACTGTGTATAGCCTTCGCATAGAACATTACAATGCAACTGCATAAAACAATTCTGAGACCAAATAAAATATTTTAATTTTCGTATATTTGCAATAAGGTATTAGGTCTGACATCATTTTGGCAGGTCTCTTACTTGTAGGATTTAGTTTTGAGTTTGATTATTATCTTTATCCTCTCTATGTGAAAGAATATTGCATTTCTTATTATAATCTGTTCTAACTTTAACTAACGTGAACTAGTGGCTAGTGTGTATTAGCTACTTCGGGCATGTTAAATTAAAACAACGTCAGTAGCCAAGTCCATTATTTTATTTTATGATTTATTTGTACTTTTTTTGCACACAAGAATACAGGCCATTGTTGTACAGTAACTCTTATCAAGTAATCAGAAAGAATGCTTATGGAAACATTATGCATATATATGTTTTGATATTAGTTTAAAGGGTTTCTCCACCAATCTCAGCCTTGAAGAGATGGTTTCATGTAACAACAAAAACATTGGTTTAGGAAGTAGTTCCTGTTTGGTCTCCAGGGAAGGGTTTCTTTAAAAAAAATTGATGAAGCTCTTTCTTCCCACTCTTCATTAAATATTCTGACATTCATATAGTTTGGACCAAAACATATGGTTTTGTATAGCCTATTGCTTCACATACAGTTTTTGTACCATTGTCATATGCTAATTGTTGTGAAGCAATTGAGCATTTTCAATTAAACGTCATATAGCCTATATGTTACTGGTGTATTCTAATTCACTTAGAAACTGTTATAGGCACAAATATAAGCAATATCAGGATACAAAATTGATTTTTAACAAAACATTTGAAGAAAGGCATTTAAGTTGTCTATTGTAAAGACACACAAGAGACGCGTCCTATACGATGAGGCTATTCAGACTAGACAGTGATCTACGTTAGGTTTATAATCAAAGCTTACACCTGTCTGTTCTGTGTAACGTTTTCCATGGTATAATGGCTGCTTAAAAGCAAAGTTACGAAGAGACAAACACCCAGATCTACATCGACTAGTTGGCGTGTGGCGTGGCCATCGAGTGCAGATCAGCGGCATGCACCGCACTCGCTCCAAGACCACATGGAATCGTCACTGCTCCCATGTGGCTACATTTGGTACTGCACAGACAAATCAAATCCTGAAAACGTTATGTTCACACATTGTACGCGGCATTTAGCGCGAGTATATGTGCGCAACCCACATTGATACTTTTTATCATAGCATAACCTACTATTACTCAATTAATTCTACAAGACACATTCTATTTTTGTTCAGGTTCATGGAAGCTGTTTACATGTCGGTTTAACAAACTCTAGATAAGTAGTCTACAAGTAAATAGTCTACAAGTTAAATACACTACAGCCCTTCCTCAGTTAGGATACAGTCTCAAAGTATATAATAAAGCATCCTCTGTTTCCTTTCAGAGAGAGAGAGAGAGAGAGAGAGAGAGAGAGAGAGAGAGAGAGAGATATTCAGAAAGAGCCAGCGCCAAACGGAGCGCTCTTACTATACTCAACTGAGCCACACTGTGGTAACTTATAGAACTGTCATTCAAATGAATATGAATACCCAGTCCCAAGCACAACCACCCACTCATTCACACGCACATCCTCCTGCACACACACACACCACAACAACAACAACAACATCATCAACAACAACACATCCACCACACCGCTAATATGAATACACATTGATTCCCTGATCAGTAGGCCTCCATTTGTATTTATGGAAAGTGTAACAATCAGCATAGGACATTGCTGCTTTACATTAATAGCCTGTTAAAGACAATCCTTTTGTTTTTTTTACTTGTCACATGACTGCTGGGTCGCCCACTACAGAGCAGTACCCATGTCATGTCGGCACTAAATCTTCATTAAAAACACTTAATGTACTCTCATAGTGCCTGGGCATAGGTCCCCCAGTCTAATGGTCGAAGGACTTATTAAAACTATATAACATAATAAATAACAAACAATAATAGAACACACCTTTTTTTATTATTAGGCTATACCAGTCTTTGATGTATCCAACAAAACTAACCTTTTCCATTAAACAAAAGATGAATATATGGAAAACTCAAATTTGGGCTGCAAATAAGAGTTTAAAGATTGTGCTGAAGAAGGAACTTTGTTTATTGTTAATATTTAATATTGAAATTGTGTCAACTGAATCAATGCATTTGAATTTCTAATGCAAATGTTCCTTACGTTAATGCACACATGCTTTTTGTGAAAAATAGACATGTCATTGCGGACTTAATGACCAAAGTCAATGGTTTTTGATTGCGTGCCACTTTAACATCAGTAGCCCCTTGGAAAGAAATACTCAGTGCTATGAGGCCTGAGTCTAATTAGCCTGATCAGAGAGCAACATGCTAAAAACAGCCGATGGTGCTCAGAAGAGCTCCCATCAGCTTCTCATTAGTGGTCAGTCCCACCCTTCTCCCTATCCTTATCTCAGAAGCCACAAGTCAAAAGGGAGGAGGTCTTTAACATTTCAGGGTTTAGTGGATCAATTTCCATCTCAATGGATATTCATTTATTTACCAAAAAAGCAGTCACGCTACAAAAAAAGTGAAACGTGGTGAAGTAAAAACAAACTAAAAGTGATGATTATACAAATAAGTCACATACATATACTTCTAAATAAATAAAGTCACGGTAGGTCTATATAAATGAATACGGTCCATTAATATGCTTCTTTGTATTTGCATTGACATAGGTCTTGCTTACCTGTCTTGAGAATCAATCACTTAATTTCTTGCATTCTGGTGAATTTCATGCACCTTTATGTGCAACAACTTTTGGTGAAAATGTCTTTATGTAAAGGAAATCAAAAACCTGCCAGTAGCCTAGGCTATGGCTTACACTGGTGAGTGGTTAAATGTGCATCCCCTGCATTCCCCCTGAAATATGCATGTTTGTTTTGCATTTTAGGTGTGCTTGAGCACCCCTAAAAAAAACACTCCAAAATCACCAATGGTGTGTAGCCTGTAGATCAGACTAGACGGTATAGGCCTACACATTCACAAACAAACAGTTTAACCAAACTCCTTTGCTTTTTTAAGGCCTTGCTGTTTATTCATATTTTTCCTACAACAGCAAATTACAGAAGCGGTATTGAAAATAAAATATTTTTTGTTGTTCTTGTAAAAAAAAAAAAAAAAAAGAAAAAAAAAAACTGCACAAAATTTGATTGACCATACAAAACAAACAAAGCCATAATATGCCAGTTAAAATGAGAGAGACATTACTGCTGGAAAAAATAAATTACGCCTTTTTCAATAATGAAAACATCAATTGTTTTTACATTTCGGATTTGACATAATCTGAAACTATATATACTGCATATATAAAAAAAAAAAAAAAAGATGAAAGGAAAAATTAACACGTTTGTGTTTTTTACTTTTTACCTTTTTTTTTTTGCAAATTAATGCTATAAACATGACATAAACTTCTTAAATATATTTATCAGTGCAACATTGTTTCTCTCTGTCCACGCTACAGTATCCTTTTCCTCTAGTCGCAAACTGCGTTGCGGCTACAGTCCTCTTATAATCCATCAAGCAGGATGTCATAGGTACAGTAGGTTTGGTAGGAGGGGTGGGGGGTGTTGGGGGGTGTTGGGGGGGGGGTGAAGTCAAATCTGGAAATTAACAAGCCGAGAATGTTTTCATCACACCACGACACATACAGCACACCGAAGGGTGGGAAAAAACACTCCTCAGGATCGAGTCTCTGATTGTTTTGTGTGCGAACACCACCGCGTTCTACGGCGTTGTAATACCGTCGACCACACAAGTTCAACACGAGTTCATTGAATCGCCTCGTGTCAGCGTTCCTCCCCTGCATCAATCTGAAAACACCGATCTCCATGGAAATATCAAAGAGTTCACATCAAGGTAACATATGCACTTTGTAAGCTTACAAATAAAATAGAAAAACAGATTGCGTACATTGATCTTTTCTACAGTCATTGCTTCACTGTATTCTCCAGAGTAGGACAGTGACTCTGACAGGTCATATAGGGATACATCAGTTCATTATGGGCTTTAAATTTAGTGATGACTAGTTAGGTGTTGTGTAATGTGCCATAACATCCCTCCCCTCCAGGCAGAGAGAGAGAGAGAGAGAGAGAGAGAGAGAGAGAGAGAGAGAGAGAGAGAGTGTATGTGTGTAGCAATGTTCCTTTGGTAAAGCCAACCTGGAGGTGACCTAGTGACGATCAGCGCCCCCTGGCTGTAGGAGTGTACCCCCTAGTGACGTCTGCTCTGACATCACAACTCTACGGTTGCTACATGGCAACCAAAGGGGAGTGCTTGGCGGTCGCTAGGCCACTAGCATGTGAGCATAGTGTGTAAGCATTACATGTTGGATTATCACGAGTCACATGGGCACTGCTAGCACTAAGCGACGATAGCACCATTCATTTCATTTATTTTTAAATGTTTATATACCCTCCCCCTAAAGACCCCCACCGCATGGGATACAGTGACAGTGCATTGTCCCGATAGCACTTTTCAGCAAACTATCCACAGTGACATTTGGAGATGGCAAACTAAAAAGTCTGTAGCAAAGCAATGGTGATTGTTTTGGGTTTTTTTTTTTTTTGGTATGTTGGCAGACTATCTACAATCATCTACCATGTCTGCCATTGTTATAAACCTTGAAATGTACAACATGTGTGTTACAAGATGTGTAAAACATTTTCAAGACAAACACAACATAAATATGACGTATGGGAGAGAGGACACGTTCCGATGGTAGAGTAGTTTCTCTACCGTTCACAGCTGTATTCCTTTCTTTGCTTTTGATTCATCTGAATGGCTGAATTGAAAATGGCACGAATGTCTCATTTTGACTTTAGTTTGAAATAAAACTGAACCTGCATGTCTTCATACATTATCTCGCTTCTCGGAGAAATGTCAAACTAAACTGTAACACTGCACCTTCCACAAAACAGACGATTGTATTTACACACGTACAACCCCGTGAAAAAGGGATACTGCAGCTTTCTCCTTTCTTGAAAAACAGGGCAATAAAATATATTAAAACGTATTTACACTGGACAGAAAACAAAACGCAAATGAAGAGTACAAGATAAAAAGCGCTACAACGGACTCCTTCCCATTTGGCTGATTTTTTAATCATACAATGTGCGGCCCTGTTTTATGTCGCTATAACTTAAGTAATGCACAGTAAAACTTCAACACATGAGACATACTAAAGGCACTGTCAGAACCATACGCTACTATGGATGGGACCCTCCATTATATGATGCAGGGGCATTTAATAGCAAAATTAGGGGTTGGGGGGGGGGGGGGTCGATGATGTGGGTTATGGGCAGACCCTGTATATGCCACAACATGGAGAAATCCTACAACCTGCCAAGTATGGTTCATTTAGAATTTTGATACGTCTCTGTAAAACAGCCATCGAGAAATTATAGTAATAAAAGTTTTTCTCTCAGAAAATGATAAATACTTTAAACATTATAAATTGGTCTCAACACCAGCATCCGATTGTAAAAGTGAATCAAAATCAAAATAGAAAATAAAAATATCTAAATCATCTGTACATATTAATTTTTTTCTGAATTTATTTTGTACACAGTGTCCCCTAGTGGTAGGTTCTTTTTACTGCAGCTCCTGAGTGTATGAGTGAATCAGTCCAAACCTCCCGTTGGCTCGTGAACCTGTCTGCCGTCCAATGAGTCGGCCGTCAAGCCCCGCCCACTCGCAGTCATTATTTTTTTCTTCCCCCTTTAGAGAATACGCCCCACGGTCTTGTGCACACTCTGCAACAAACTCTGTACATCTCCAGTCGACGCAGACGTAGCCCCGCTCCCCACTTCAAGGCTCAGAGTAGGAGTTCTGCACGTTCATCTTGTCCTTCTTTAGCTTGACGCCATCCACCAGCTCAAAGTTGTAGCTCTCCAGGGCCGACAAGTTCCTCTCGGACATCCCGCCGTGCGAGCAGGCGCAGTAGAGCACCACTCCGCAGATGGCACCCAGAAAGACGCCCAGCGCCGACATGGCGATGATGGTGATGAGGATGGGGTCCAGGGTCTTCAGCATGTTGCCCGGCCCGCTGATCTCATCCCGTTCCACCATGTCTGGGTAGTCCGTGGTGTCCTCCACTGGGGAGGTCAGAGGTCAGATGTTTGTGTACAGGACAGTTTCCAAGAAGGCGGTAAAATAACACACATTAGAAATCCATATTCAGGCCTTATTCAGAACAAAATGTAACTATAAGCGCTATACACAGTTAGCATGCGTGTGTTTTGTAAAGATAGACAACCATAGATATCTTTGCTACTGTACCTCCAAATACATTATACTCTGTATAGCTATTCTGTAGTTTAATTCAGCCATTTATTTAATCATTAATTTAAATACAGTATTGCACAGTAGTAGACATTATAACATACAGTAATGTACAATTTAAAGTAATTATATGCAACTTTCTGCCACTAGATGCCACACTAAGCATAGCAACAAAACAAATGCTTTGTGGGCCACACACACACACACACACACACACACACACACACACACAGACACACACACACACACACACAAGCATGCAGAGATGGAGTGCGATGTCATTCTAT
>JAOEGT010000013.1:295581-314145 GCA_025447795.1 Speoplatyrhinus poulsoni
CACAGGTTTTTTTTAATTGTTGTTTTTGTATTAACCTACTACAAAATGAACAATTAAAAAACATCAAAAACAGATACAGTAAAGCAATCGCTGTGCTTTTCAATCACGACCTCAAAACACACTTGTCGTCTTTATTGTTCATTACCGAGCTGTGCCAAGCGATACGCTAACTAATCCCATTAAACTAATCCACATGAAAACAACTTAAGGCACGATAAGGGGCCCGTGTTGCCTCTAACGTTAATTTATGCCATATTCAAATGAGCATTGAATACAAAAAAGAAAAGAATCAATGCAACAACCGCCGTTAATTTTCCTCGTGGCAGAGATGGTGAATGGTTTAGGAAATACGCTTGCTGTAAGTGACTTACATTTACCTGCGCGGCGCTTGTTTTCATCTTCCCTACCGTTGATAAATGATTTACGTGTTGTAAGGCCATAGATTTATAGCCTGAATAGCTGTAACTGTTTCACTAGTTGGGGAAATTTGGCTATCTGCCAAAGGGGGTTTTGTAAAGAAAGCAAAACCAATCCCCAGCTTAAATTCCTCATGTTGTTTGTACTATATTTAGCACTCTTTGAATCATTTAGATGGGGAAATGGGTATGCATAATGATGTTATAATTGTCACAATAGAAATAGAAAGTGAAAGAGACTGTTGTCTGCATGCTTGTACAGGCCAAAGTAATTCCCGAAGTAAACTCAAAATATCAAGGTCAGCGGCTAGCTTCGTGTCTTTTAGTGCCAGGGCAGCCAGGCAGTCAGGCAGGCAGTCAG
Organism: Speoplatyrhinus poulsoni; assembly: GCA_025447795.1. Taxonomy (NCBI): domain Eukaryota; kingdom Metazoa; phylum Chordata; class Actinopteri; order Percopsiformes; family Amblyopsidae; genus Speoplatyrhinus; species Speoplatyrhinus poulsoni. The sequence goes on from JAOEGT010000013.1 coordinate 296,359, forward strand.
GCAGGCAGTCAGGCAGGCAGGCAGGCAGTCAGTCAGTCAGGAGGGCAGGCAGGCGCCAGGCAAAACAACCCTAAACCCCAATCATGAGCTTGAGTGTATATTCCCCAAAGGCGCTCTCGGTGTCTGCGCTCCACATCCCAATCACAGTCTCCGCATTAGCACTTGTAAGGGTAGCATTGTCCGCCGGTTAACACATGCCGAATGTGTTTAGATGGTGGGCAATGTGCCGATGAATAAAACATGCTATGCCCTTATTAAAAATAATCTGCTTCAGAAGTGCCAGAGGCCCTGGGGGTCGATAACCCCCCCCCTGCCATTATTCAGAAACACACACAAACACGCGCATCTCCTCACAGGGTTCAAGGAGAGGGGTCTCTGATTAGCGCCGGCGGTGTCTGGAGAAGGCAATCACATTCTGGAATGGAACAGAGCAGATAGCGTGCTTGGGAGAGGAAGGGGTTGTTTGGGGGTATGTGGTGTCTCTCACCTGAACATTTCACCCAGGCCCTTCAACACGCCTTTCTTCGCTTTGCTCTTGTCTTTGTCTTTGTCGGGCTTCTTCCGCTCCATCTTCAGGCTGTCGTGTCTGGAGGGCAAGCCACTGGGTGGGGGTCCGCGGCCGGCCGGGGGGAGGGCGTCAACGCTGGTGGACATGGTGGAGTCCTGCCCGGAACGAGAGCTCCCCTCCGTGTCCTCGTCCACTATGGATGACACAGCAATGGACACAGGACAATGGAGAATGAGAAAGAGAAAGAAAGAAAGAGAGAGAGAGACAGATATATACATATATAAAGTGAGTGAGAAAGAGAGAGAGAGAGAGAGAGAGAGAGAGAGAGAGAGAGAGAGGGGATACATACTGTTTATAGAGAGAAAACCACATAGAAATTAACTGAACATACAAAAACAGCAACAACCGAGGTGATGGAGACAATTCAAACACGACAACACTGATTATCACTTTTAAAGCAGCACACACACACACACACACACACACACACAGTTATTTTCACGCTGAATAACTTTGAATGAAAGGCGTCGGTCCCATAAGGTAACCTTGGCATGCAGCACGCTGAATTCATCCATCTCATTAGGGCGTTTAATATACTTTAAGCAGCATGCGACAATTGGAAATATTTCCATTCTGCAGCATGCCTGCAAATATTTAAACATGTATATTTCAGAATGTCACAACAAAAGAAAAAAAATATATATTAGTGAGAACGTTATAGAGAATAATGACCAAAATAGCAGAAACAATACCGATATTAAAACCAATCGTGGTCTATAATTTGCAACTAATTCAGGCCCAGCAATTGAGTCCATATTTCTTGCGTGACACATGGTTGATTATACTCAAAGTTTCTATCAAACCTAATCAGGAGTGATGTGCAAAATTTAATTAATCTGTCGCTAATTACACATTTAAATTGTCTTGGAAACGGGCTCCAGGGGCGCCTAATTGCAAATGCGGTGCGGCGGGCGAACGGCGTCCTCCGTGCCTGCGGGGACGTCTCCAGTGCCGAGGCCTGAGGTAGACGTCCTTTAGATTGCGGCGTGTTACGCTCTTACGCACCTTCGTCTTAGTTCCCCCTTTGACGGAGGAAAGAGAGAGAGGGGCTTATCGGGAGAGCGGGATGAATTTTCGGGCATTAGAATGAGACAGAACATGGGATCGGCTGGCGGTCAAAGGACAAGCAGGCGAGGTTCTTTTTATTTATTTATTAATTAATTAATTTTTTTGGCATTCTGTCGAGCTATCAGCAGCTCCATTCAGCCGCCATATCAGAGGAAATGACAGAAATGGAAAGCGAACGCCGAGCGCTGTGTGTCAGGAATAGTGAGGTATTCGGTAGCTTAAGCCCATTCAGTGACAGAACGCAACACTCCCCGTGTTTGAAGCAAGGCTATTAGCGGCCGTGGCCTCTCTTTCATCGCTCACTCCGGCGCAAAGGCAGGCCTATAGCACAGATGGGAACTGCATTTGGTCATCCAACGGACTGAGATTAGCAATGAAGCTAATTCCACTATTCAATAATGATGCCAATATGTTGGAGACATGTCCCGTGTGTGTGTGTGTGCGCATGTGCACACACGTGTGGTTATTGCCCATATGAATACAGGCATTTGAGATTTTATTCACTGGTTAATTGAGTTGCAAATGACCTGCTATAACAGGGGTGAATGCTTAACTATGTTTTATCCTAAATGTTATTCTTTCATTATTAACATTCTGTCGTTGAAGGTTGTGACAGACAGGCCAATTTACCTTTTTACAAATGGAAAAAAAAAAGGTTTTTGGCTGTCAGTTCATGTCATATTTTATTTATTTTTATTTTTGTATTTTAAGAGAAACACATAGGGAACTGGATTCTTCTCTACAGGATATCTTGTGGGGACACATTTTTCTTAGCTGAAGCCATATTTTTAGTTTATGTAAATAAATGTCTGGCAGCAGAGGAAGGCAGCACCTTATCTGGCAGCTTTGACTATTAACCTCGGTGACGAGGACGGGCTGCCTGCTTTTATCTAAATTGAAAAACAGAGTTATTTGAATATCATTGGGGGAGAATGCAATAAACCGTATGGGGAAAACCGGTCGCTTTCCCCATTTTTCTTTGGAGAGATAAGGCTGTATTTAGCGGCTTGCCAACAGAGCTCATGAGAACAAAGCCAGGGGAGTCATAATTCCCTCTTTTGCAAATGTCTACTGGTTCTTTTAATGGAATCCTTTAATAGTGAATGGAAATGTATATCTGCCGATTACTCTTATGGCATTGCAGTCTTATTACCTGTGCCCGAACGTATGATGCCTGTCTGTCTGTCTGTCTGTCTTTTTGTCATCAAACACCTGGCAGTAATGGATATATTCATTCAAACATTGGCATAACGGATATTCCTAGTTCTTTCTGTGTTCCAGACTTGCAGACCTGCTAGTGTGCTAATTCTGTATCAACCTATGAGCAGAAAATGACTATACTATATGTCTGCATCTAACTCAATGTTACTTGTCACTACTGTAACTCAATACAGCATCATTTGTCACAAGATTAGACACTATGGCCCGGTTTCCCAGACAGAGATTAGGCATAGTCCTAGACTAAGCCTTCATTTAATGTTTCTTTTAATCTAGGATTAGTAGCCTCTTGATATCAGGATGATCATCTTAAATTTAACTTCGCCTCGACAATCAGTCCGGAAATCGTTTTTGGCGGCAAACCTAGTGTGTGGCCAATCAGCGTGGTAGTACTGTAGTAGGTCTGACAAAGGCGGCTTCACTAAAAAAAACACAACGGCAGGTCCTATAGAAGTTAACGTAGGTGATGCAATGTAGCATCGGTTGCATTATAATTGCTAAGAAGAGCAAAGGCTTTTCTCACTGGAACATGTTTATTTCTGGCTTTTCTTCTGCAAGAGTGAAGTTAACAGCAGGCTGTGCTTTTTTCAAAGTGCCTGGCTTTTTAAAACAATGGACAGCTCCCCAAATGGATGTGTCTAACAGACAAAGACCAAAAGAAAAATTAAATGAAGATCTCCATTGAAAATGTTCTTAGTTTAGGACTAGGCTTAAGGCCGCCGCCCACTGGCTGCGTCATTCTGTGGCACGTCAAGGAATGCAACGTTAACAAACGGTAACAAAGGCAAAGTTAAATTGACGGAGGAGCTCAGAAACCTGCAGATTTTCAATGCATGTTTATGGCTTGATGCCCAATAAACAGAACCGCGTTCTAAACCTTGATGTCGACCCGCCTCAAGACGCTGCCAGTGGGCATTTCCCCGTTAAAACGAACTAGTTCGAAAACTCTGGCGTCTCTCAACGAGCGTCGACGCCTTCAGTGAGCGGTGGCCTTTAATCTAGGTCTGAGAAACCGGGCTAAGTGTTAAAGAAGCGCAGGTAAGTCCCTGGCATGTTGATAAACAGCAGACCATATTGATTTTGCACAGTGTATTAGAATGCACAGCACTGCACTTTAGATGTGTGCAAACCCCGGGGACAACAAGTCTTGTCGATTCTACTCAACGTTACTATTGTGAATATGAATAGCTTGATTAATACAAACGCATATCTCTAGCACTGCAAGTCGGGAGGTCCCTAACTTACAGTAGGCTGCAGTTGCTTCGCAGGTGAATCCCGATGTGCTATCAAGGCCTTGTGGGGTATGACTTTTCTGCTAGCTTATATCAAAGTCCTTCTAGGCAAGTCTCACCACTCGTCAGCCATCTTTGAAACACCCCAGTTATTTAGGAAGACAGTATAGGCAGATGGCTTACGTCAATGCTACCACATGATTGGTTAAATAGGTTAATGCTTAGAAGTTATAAAGCAGACGATTGGCTCTTTTGGATTTTTTTATGTATATTATTTGAATATTTTATTGACTGAATAAGGCAATTTATCTTTAACTGTTTACTTTTTTTTTCTCTTTTCTCAAACGTCATTAAAATGGCGTCGGCCTTGACTGTCATACGACTGTCAACAGACTCACGTGTGTCCATTCCGTTGTCCTCATCCGTCATGGCTACGCCAGTCTTATCGTACGACTTGTCGATCGCCGCCCGGAAGCTTTCGTTGCAGCCGCGGCCCCTGATGATACGCTGGTGTGTCCTGTGGTTGCCCGCGTCTTGACCGTTGACAGCCGCGTCCACCACGACAGCGGTCCGCAGGCTTTCCAGGGAGGACGTCTTTTTCAGGCCCGCCGTCGGAACGCCAACCTGGTCGGAAGAACCTATGGAAAACAGGAAACAAAATGAATGGGTGCATCCAACATCCTGATAAGAAGGAGTAAAACCATACCAAGCTCACTGTCTGTAGTCATTCCATGTTGATAAATCATTCACATTTTGCTAGTTTCGTATATATACGATGATGTAATGTGGCATGCTGGGTAATCAATTCCCTATTAGAAATTAGAAAGAGATTTTTTTTTGGCAATTACCATGAAAAATAAATGGTGCCACTCGATGGCCAATGATGTGTGTGAAACACAAAAAAAAGAGCGTATTCTATCTCTGAGTCAGAGGCAATAATTCAACATTTGTCCTTGTGTCTGATTTATGCTTTGTGTGTTGGAACAAATGATGTGGCTAAAGCATTATGCATATGAATAGCAAATGAAAAGCCCACAAATGGTGAAAGTGATGTAGCCTCTTAACAGATTGGCTTGTGGAGTCTCCTAAAACACAGTATACATCACATAAAGGTTACACATATTAAAAGGTTATGAATGAATGGGCAGACAAAGTGGGTTTGTGGGTGGGCAGACGGTGCATAGACTAAACTATTGGTCATTCATTTTTTCCCTTCGTTGTTTCCCTGTCCTTGCTCACCAGACCATTCTGCTTCAAGAAGAAAAAGAGAGACAAAAAAAAAATTAAAAAAACCTCACACCTGCAATCATTTGAGTGCTTTCAAAAGGTCTCTGCTTCTGGGCGCCATACAATATGTTTAGATCCGAGATAGCAGATAACGCCACGGCATGAGGGCGGGAACCATAGCAACATCTCCCTGCTCCGCCATCGCTCTTCTGTCCACGAGCCAGGTGGGCCCTTACGAGGGAAAACCTCCGGAACATTTGTCAACACACGCACGCACCACCTGCTTCCCAGCGACAACGGCAGGCCTGCGCACCACGTCAAACACCCATTTTCCACTAAACAGTACATGCTGTGTATAGCAAACGATGGCCTTTTAAGGAGCCAGTGCTTTAGCGCTAGATGGATACGCTGTTAGATCGGCTGTGTAGATAGATAGTAGGGGGAATGTTGAACAGCCAGCCTCCTCCGCAACGGTCGTGCGGGACAGATGTAATTATTTTTCCAATGGTTGCCAGGGGTTTGTTTAGGGTATGGAAGTGGAGTGTGACACAGGTATTGGTTTTTCATTTTGTTTGTGGGGGAAGGTGGAGGGGTGGTGGGGGTTGGCGTCTGTTCCCCAGAAGCTCTGGCCTCACCAGGCAGAAGTAAACAAGCAGGTTGATTTTTCTGTCCTATTCATTCGGCCAAAAAGGTGACTGGGATGGATTTTTCAAATGCGCAAAAGCTTGTTAATTGCGAACTTCGACTGAGGAAACTTTCATTATAATTGATCAATTGTTGATTCAATGCCATTGGTGGCTCTCTTAAGCAATAGACATATGTTAGCCGGGCCCAGACAGAACCGCGTTGTCCGCCTGGAACTTCCTGCACATGTAGCATGTTTTCCATGTGGCCGCACATGGTGTAAATACACTCTCGCCGCCTACGCATGCTCCATTTTGGCGCACACTCACACACATGCACAAACATACACATGCACACACACACATGGAGCAAATACTTTCAGGCACACAAGGAAGCGTGTGCCAGACAGCCAGACCCTCATCAATAAGGCCCCCAGACATGTTTAAAGGGGCCCAAGTGGCCCATGGCAATCACTGCTGGTTGAACACAGTGGATCTTTGGACTGACTGAGGTGTACTCAAATACAGATAGGGGAAAGAAAATAAACCCCCATCACCGAAGGAAAACAATTACAGTTCCGTTACCTTTTCAGTGAATAAGCCCCATATGAGTCACAAATGTTTCCATGAAGGGGTGGGGGGTTGGGGCTGGATTCAATAGAGTAAATCAGAATAATAAATGGCTCTTTGAGTCAAAAGAAGACATCATGCCAAGCAACATGCACTAATCCGTTTGTGCCTTCCTTCACCGACGACGACTACGACCGCCTACCGGGCTAATAATCCCATACTCTGTCCTTGATCCCTTTAACCAAGTAAACTTGGAGCAGCTACGCTAGCGATTAGCCACATGAGCACCAGAGTTCCAACCAACTGCCACTTGTAGAGAACAAATGCACAGAAGAATGTGCACGTGGCATTTTCTTCTCAACAAACAGTTAAGGTTTGATGCAACCTTTGTGGCCACGAGAGCTTTTTCCCCTCTTAAAAACAACTTTGGGTCCAAAGCAGCGACGCCGATCAGGTGAGTGCTTTTCTACGATCCACAGCACCTACGGTATAGATCTGGTGTCAAGAAGGTCAGACAGGATAAGAGGTCAGCTGGTAGCCGATAGGATTGGCTTTCAGGGCTGGTAAATACAGGCCTGCCTGCTCCCAGCTCAGCCCTGTTGCGTCAGCGACAATAAAAGTGGCCGGCCCCCACAGGGTACCTGACTCAACACTCAACATAATAAACCAGCCTCAATCCCATAACGTGGTATCCCGGTTAGTGACTGGAGATTGCGTGCGTGCGTGTTTGTGCCTCCAGGCTGCCAGCGGACGGTAAAATTAAGCGTTACTGTGTGCGGGAAATGTCACGAAGGGTCAAGCACTCTCCGGTTGCAGCGGTAGAACATCCATTTTAATGGCCGTTTCTCCAGAAGAGACAGACCATTTCTGATTAATGTGACCTCCTTTTCACTGCCAGTGACACACATGGGAAGCCTTAAAAGATCAACCAGGGCCAAGTGGAAATAATGTAAATGCAGTTCTATCAAAAGGAACAATCTCATATCTCATTACACGGAGCCAAAAAAAACAAAAATTGGCGACAAGGGCCTTTACAGCAGCTACACAGTGTGTGTGTGTGTCAGTGTTAACAGTGTGCTGTAGCTGTTCATATACGACATGGAACTCATTCAACCTGGTCCAACGGCCACATACATTTGAAGCCTGCGAAGCTTTACAGGTGATGCGGTGGGATTGTGCGACAGTGCGAGGCAGAGTGTGGCGGTTCGGATCGTGGGGAATCACAGGGTGACGTGGAAGCGGGGGGGGTATTACACCACCGCCTCCGCTCAGGAGCCACAGACATGCGTTTCACAGTCACAACCTCCTCCGCCATTGTTTCAAGTCAGCGGCGGCGGCGGCACGCACCTCAGAGACACAGAGCCAGAGGAAAAGCCAGAGAGATAGTAGGAGAGAGATGGGGGGCATATGGGGGTGGGGGGGGGGTAGGCTCTTGGCTGCCATTGTTTTCCTCTGAAACAGCCTGGGCTCTCCTGGGCAAGAGTTTGACGGACAGCTCTCTGTTTGCCAGTCTATTATGTGATTCTTATCACACAAAGACGCCTCTTCGCTTCTCTGTCTCCCTGCCCCCCATCCACCCCCCCACCCCCGTCAAATCCCCCGCGCACAACCCTCATACGGAAATACATATTTCACCCACTGGATGAGACCGATTGTGTTTGTCACTCCCCGCACGTCCGGAGGAGAAATGAAAATCACCGCAAATGAAATGCACCAATACTAGAGTAAACAAAGGCGTATTGTGCCAGGACTTCAAGTGGGGCCGGGGACTCGGGAAAAGGCCAGAATGACTGAAGATATGGGAGATAGCCAGCTAATTGGAGGAGAGCGATTGCTATTAAACGTTAAGGGGAAGGTATGGCAAACTCCATGAATAAATCAGCGGTGGTTATTACAGGAGCAGGGGCACACAGTGTAATTAGACCAGCAGAAACCAAGCTCGCTTGGCCATTATTCACCAAGGCTCTCTGCATGTAAAGATCTGTGTACAGACCAGAGGCTCCATTTCACATCATTTATTCACAGCGTAAGGCACTATGCCGGGCGTTAAAAGGGTAACTAAGATGAAAACAGGCTCTGTCCAGGTATCCTATAGGAAGTGAGTCGTCCCTGGGTCGAGAGGGCTCCAGTGTGCCTGCCAGCGGTGGATGTTTGACCCGGTGGAGGACGTCCTTTAAGTGTCAAGGGATCACTTTTACCGGGACTTATAGCGGTGCTCCAGTCGGGGAAGCGCATTTTGTGGGGAGAGGCTGCCCCTCGATGGGTTTCCATGGCGCCGGCATTACTGGAAGCTGCAGCTGATTAGCTGAGTCATCAGGACTGGACGCGGTAAACCTGCTCTCATCTTCAATCACCCTCCGACGTCGATTGTAAACATTTGATATTAATGCATGCATGCATTTGATACATTAAGCAAAATATGACATTGTGTACAACTGTCAACCTTTTTTCATGTGCTCCAATAACAGTTGAGGACTTGTTGAACCTCCCGTATGTTTTCCTGCCGCAGACTACTATGCTGTTTTGTGTAACCTAGAACACACACAAACAGTACTGTTACAGTAACAAAGTTGGACAAGTAAAAGGGGCGGGGCTTTGGATAGGTCAAATTCAGCTATAGCCAGGTTGCGGTATTGTACGGGAGCGGGACACACAAAAGACCAGGACCTACGGTCAGTTAATAAATAGGCTTTATGCGCAACCAATTTACGCATTCTGTTAAACGGTACGCATTGCTTCCGATTAGGTGCTCTCTGAGCTAAAATCTGCATTATTTTATTTAAGTTACCTCCAGGAACTACCAAAAACAAGTTTTAACAACGTCCATCGAATTGTGAATAATTAATATCCAGTTAAACGGTTAAAAAAAAAACTGTTAATTAAACGTAAAAAAAAAAAAAAAAAAAAAAACTTTGCATGGTAAAATGAAATAATCTTAAATAAACACACGTCATCTATTATCTGCCGCTTGTCTGTATTTAACAGACATGCTTACCAGCTAAGAAGACACATTTGACTTTGTATTAAAAATCAATACACAAGGTGTGTTATGCTGAGAACTATAACCTGTATAAGATAACATGGCTATACTATGCTACTGTATAGCGGCTAGCCCAGAGTATTCTACCTTATTGAGCATCCAGCTAAATATAGCCAACACGTCACTGTTCGTTCCTTGTACAGTACGGTATGTAAACAATCCGGGGCAACATAGCCTGCCTGATCAAGCTGTTACTGTACAGGAACATGTTTGCGATTGCTTAGCTTGTAGAATATCTGTTCTGCTTATTACTTTTAAATACATTTACAGTTATAGAGTGTCATTTCGTACTGTTATCACTCGGCTGCACAGACAGACACTCGTCCATTCTAAATATAACTTTTAAATTGTCGGTTGATGATCGGTTAACAAGCATCGGTTATCAGTAATAATTATTTTAAAAATGAGCACTGATTACGTTATGTTATCTGATTACCCAGAAGAGAATATTACGCTGTCAGATTGGTTTAAACTAATTTAGTTACCACTTTCTCCGATAAGTGAAATCCATGAGTACCGGGATGGTCATGTGAAGTACGATATAGAGCCTATTGCAGCGATATTACAGTAAGAGGCCAACTGGCAACCACTGCCTTTCCATTTCAAATGGCATTCTCCTGCCTGGCTCTCTGTAACCACCACCCTGCATCTCACAGAAAAGCAGCTTGGGGGCTGTAATGCACCCAGGAACAATCACAAAGGCACAGTTTCCCAGGCTGTTCCAGTGGCTTGCCACTCGCAAGCAGTATGGAGGCTTTTCATAACGCTGCAATTGCAAAAACACATGCATTTAAAGGTGGCATGTTCGTGGTCCATTGTGCATGTCAATGGTTCATTATGAACTGGTTAAGGGCAGAGTGGAGTGCTTCAAGAGCACCTAGCATTGAATTAATCCAGCTAATAAAATTAATAAAAAAAAAAATCAAGCATTTGTCTCAGCATGTCAGAGAGGGGTGATTGGCTCTTTCGGCAATGACGGGCTATTTTGGTCTCTGATTGGTTGGTCACCTCAACAATGTAACACGCTGTGTTTTGCAGTTACCTCATCCACTCCTGTTAAAAAGCATAATTACCTGTAATTGGCTAGTGCCCTTCTGCACATGGGGGAAAAGCCAGAAGTCAAAAAGCCAGCCAGGTATTGTGTAGCTCTAGAATAGAAGAACTATCCCACAATGCATTTTGTGCGGCAATCACACGGCTCGAAAGGCAGAACACATTTTCCGCCGTCCGTGTGTGGAGCTCGCCTATTCCTCCCTCTTTCAATCTTGTTCTTGATCTAAATAGGGCCGAGCCGTGGGGCGACGGGTTAGCTTAGCATATTCCAACAGCACGGTAGCATCTGTGTTCACATACCAATACTGACAACAACAATGCACTTGGCTTAGCAAAATGTTTCAATGTGTCGGTGGAGATTCGTTGGGAGTTTGTTTTGATTTATGCTCGAAGTTAGCAAGCATTCTCGTGAATGACTAACCCTGGCTGCTTTTAAGTGCATTAGCCATTGGCTATTTTTCCTGTACGTGACTTTGATGTAATATATTCATTCCATTAATTTACACACTCCATTCTAGGTCAGCATGTGTAATAACGGTAGAATGCAGCCTTTGGCTAAAAAGCATTAGCCTGATAGCAAAGACAATTCTAACGTGTTTAGTTTAGTTTTTAAATCCAATCTGTACAGAGACTCTCTCTCAGTTATCAGAGGAACTGTGTACTGTAAAGAATGAATGTTCAGAGTAAAATGTATTTAACTCATTACAATTCACATCATAAGGAAATGCAATTTTGAATATGATTTAATGCTATTCACAGTACATGTGTGACGTGACAACGTGTGAAAGCATACTGTATAGACATTTGTACACAGCCTAATGCTACCATAATGCTTATACACGGTATCGGTAGCACTAAGACACAGCCATGCCCCTTGAACAGTGAGCAGTGATGCATTCTCCCCACTAATCACATTCCCGAAAGAGTGCCGCAGCACTTTGGCAGAATTAAGAAGCTTTTTTGATAGAAACCATTGATAAGGTATGCATTTGCTATGATGAGACCACGCTCTCAGAGCTATCACTGTTTCCTATCCTTTCTGCTGACGCTCTCTTGTCAACTGGAGATATTTCTCCCCCACTAACACATAATGGACGTGATCCTGATACTGAGCTAATTTGACAGCGGAACCTTTTCGTTCAGTGCGCTGATTAGCTTCATCCGCGTTCTCTTCAAAAGCATTTCTGTATCTCTGAGACGTAGCATTCACTGGCGGCCATAGCAGTGAAGCATTCATGGCCTGCCTAAGGGAAGGGCAGATGTTTAGGATGTTTACGCGGCCCGTAACGTAGTTTAAGTGTGTACAACAATCAAGGTTCATCTCTAGTTGATTGCAAATTACTGTAGATATGTATAGTGACCAGATATGGTTAGCCTGTAAGCATTCAGTATGCATCGTATGATCACATTTTCATAACACGTTATGTAGCATGCACTACATGTTACTTCCACATGCCGGTGTGTGTGTATGTGCGTGCGTTTGCACATTTCCACGTGCACTTACTCAGGTCCATGCTCTTGGACTTGCGCGTCTTGACGATGTCCAGCTCGGCGGCACTGTCAAACTGCTTGGTGCGTTTCTCCGACATGCTCTGGCGCCCAAAGCCCTCCCTGTGGAAGGCAGCGTCGGGGTTTGTGTCTGGGCTGAGAGAACTACAGAGAGAAGAGACAGACAAAAAAGTTAGAGGACAGTGTGTATATATATATAAACACACACAATATATTGACCTTTCACCCCCCACCCCTTATTCATTTGTTCATTTTTCATGCAGTATACTGTACATTATCAACAACCATAAGATTATAGATACAGTCCTGTATATAAAATACTATAGGGTATTTGTAAAATAAAATACTACAATTATACGAATACTACAAAGGATTATTTATTTTTTTAAATATTTAGTTTTGTTTTCTGACCCACAGTTTGAGAGCCACTAAACCAGAACCAACTCAAACCAGTATTACGACCAATATGACCAATCTGACTGGCGGTATTTGAGCATCGGTTTAGACACATCTTTGTCTGGTGTCGTAAAAACACAAACACACACACACACACAACAGTACAGAACTGTGTGTGCACGGCCCAGTACATGAGCAACACACACAGACCAAACACCTAGTGGCACAGCAGGAGGGCAAAAACACACACATGCTTTTTCTGCCTTATGACACACACACACACACACACACACACACACACACACACACACAGAGTCGGCTTGAGCTTTCATCACAGTGACGTTTCTAACCAAGGACACCTCCACCTTCGTCGGGTGGGACCAACGCTGCGCTGGAGGCGGGGTCAAGACCTGTCAGTATTCACCCCCCCCACCCCCCCCCACACACACACACACACACACACACACACAGTACACACAGAGGAGGCAGGGGGTCTCGGCTCCACCGCTGCACTCGTCCACCTTTGAGCCCCTCCCCCTTGCTATCGTCGTCTGGATCTTAATTGAAAACCGGCATTTGAAAGAGGGGCGGGGTGGGGGTGGGGGGTGGTCGGCCAGCAGAGGACACACCCTGAATGAAGAGCATGGAATAGGTCCTCTGGCATTGGGGGATGTGCCTGGCCACGTGTGTCAAGCAGAACACACACACAGCTGGTTGCATTTCTACTTCTATTAGTATTATACACCTGCAGTTCATCAAATTGCCAATTGAGGCTGGCTGCAAAAGGGAGTCAATTCCCATAGACTCCAATGTTAAAAGTTTTGACTTTTGACAGCAAAAATAAACATGTTAACAGCCTGGTTCAAAAAATTGGCTTTGGCCGCTATAGATAGCTTGTGACAACTGTACGAGGGGTGACATTTCTATTAACTGGTGAGTTTAAAACATATTAGCCATACATTTATCTCATTATAATGGATAGGGATACGTTACAGTCGGAGTGAGGTACTGACCAGAGCCAGCACAGCACGGTCTTGAGACAGAGAGAGAAATGCGTTCTTGAGAAAAGCTATAGGCGATGTCACGAAGGATTTGTCCAGTAAAATATACAGTCTATGATATGCTAAATATATATATATATGTCAAACAGAACAATAACTAAGTAACTTAACTGCTAAATAACTAACTGCTTGTTCAAACTTTTATTTAATCAAGATCGGATTACTGCAATGCATTCAGGACCTTTTACATGCACACACCTCTGGTCGGTCTCTGAGGTCTTCAGGCCAAGACCTTTCAACCATTCCCAAAACTAATTTTAAAACAAGAGGTGACTGTGCCTTTAGTACAGTGGCTCATAGGCTATGGAACTCCCGTTAGCCTTGCGAGCGACGGACTCTGTGAAATCTTAAAAAAAAAACACCTAAAAAGGCACATCTATTTAGTCTATTTTGTCTATTTACTGTAAAGCACTTTGAGACCTTTTGTCTGTGAAAGGTGCTATATATATATAAAAAAAAACATTACTTACTTATCTGAAATAAATAACATAATAACTCCACATATATCTTATTTCCTCAGTTCATATTTTCAGCTCAGCAGCTTCTTAGGAGATAAAAACTGCTCCTTGTCAACAGGAGGTAAACACAAAGGCTTTCTAATCAAAGCAGGGTAACTGATACTGTTTATTTTGGAACCAGTTACAAAGCTTATAGACAGTGATGTGTGAGAACGAGAGAATTAGCAAAGCAAAGTTAGGGATTCCCGACTCTCCTAATGTCTGTTAACGCAACACCTGTCAACCGGTAACAGCGCTCCGCCGGGGTTACGACCCCGCATAGCGAACGAGCTGCAGCTGAAACCACACCTGACAGTCCCGACTACGATCAAACCGTCTCCCGGGGCCTGGGATATCCACGTGGCGGGGGAAGGGGGGAGGGTTTGGGGAGGGTGGAGAAAGGAAGAAGAGAAATGACAGCACAGATGTATTATTCATCCATTTGTCATCACTCGCTTTTCTCCTCTCATCATCGGAAGCACCAGCTCCCCATCTCTCTCTCTCTCTCTCTCTCTCTCTCTCTCTCTCTCTCTCTCTCTCTCTCACTTTGACAGCATGTGTGTGTGTGTAGGTGCGTGTGTGTATGTGTGCATGTGTGTTGAGATGTGTTTTCTGATTCCCTTCACTCCAACGTCGCGTGTCTGGGCCAATCGAACGGACACGGCAAATGGAAGACACCACGCCAGGGGGAAGGGGAGGTCTTCACTCCCCCCTGCGCGCGCACCCACCTGGGTGGGGATGGAGAAGGGTGGGGAGGGGGTTGCTAGCAAGACGGAATCGGCATTGACTGTATGGACAAACCCTGACATCACCACATACTTTTTTTTCAAGAGCGGGTTTGAAGGCCGAGGTGTGCTGGCCGTTGCCATACTTGCAGTACCTCAATCACAAAAACTCACCCTCCGTACAGTTGTCATAAACGGGAAGACAAGCTATAGAGACCAAAACCATAAATACATGTTTGCTATCTATGGAGTCTATGGGGAATGACTCCCTTTTGCAGCCAGCCTCAAGTGGCCATTCGATGAACTGCATATGTTGGCACTTTGGAGTTGTATAATTAATTTTCCCGCTTGGGAATCACTGATCCCACGAGTGGGGACAGCAACCCCCTCCTCTTAATTTGCCTTGAGATGGTTCCATCTTAACACACACATGGAGCTCGGTTGGGGGAGGAGGGAGGGGGTGGGGGCTGATGGTATGTCTAAGGGGAAGGTCAGGGAGGGGGCTCTGTTAGCTTACATGAACCCGTTATACTAACTCCTGCTGTGCCAGTCACACACACACAGCAAGGCCCGCACCTCAAGGTACATGTTGTGTAAGCACATCTGACAAACACATGCAGAAGAGGAGGATAGTGTGTGTGTGTGTGTGTGCACGAGCGCACATAGTATTTCTTAAATCCTGCTCAATGTTAAAAAGACATAACTAAAGGGTTCGACTCACGCAGTCTGTACAACCCGCAGCAATGGTATAACAGAGGAACAAAGCTGTGATCAATGGGAGAGCTGTGCGCTCCATTTGGACATACTGTAGACTGATTTATAGTATATTTATATACTACTGTACTGTATATATTACACAGGGACTATATAATGCATTTCATTCTCAAAATGTGCAGTCCATTTCAAACATTGTGTGGACAGACCATTGTGAAAGTGTTGCAACCTAGAAATATTGTCTTTTAAGCACGTACTGTGGAGAGTATGCCAGTGGAAAAGCAACGCCACTTTGATAAACAGGTCTTAAATTAGACACTTCAGAGAGCCTTGTGTGTTCTGGCTGTCCAGTGGAAGGCTCACTAAGCATTTATATTTGCTCAAAACAGATGGAAAATACATTTGTACAAATGGAAAGGAAAAGCGCACAGGATCCCATCATAGCTGCAGGGAGAAGGTAGCTAATATTCTGGAAGTGTTCTCAAGTTGTACCCCGACCGCATCCATCCCGTCCGTGTTCGTGGCCTATTTTCTCGATAATTGTACCATTCCATTTGGATAATACATTCCGCCCATTTCTCATTCTTTAAGCTGTGCTTAAAAGCAATTTCCACTATGATGCAGTCGTCGTCGTCGTCGCTCAGAGTCCCCCCCGTCCGCCGCCATGTAAAATTAACGACGGCCGGGATTGCTCACGGGCGAAATTCTGCGGCCTTAAATTAAGGCATTTTACATTTACTCGCTTCTTTTCTCCCTCCTCGAAGAAAGTTAAATGTGTCACACTGGCGCCGTTGCTAAGTGGTGTGCGCTAAAAGCACTACTAGCTCACCGCTAGCATCCAGAGCTTGGTTATCTCCTTTTTATTCAACACTTTCCCTCTTTGTTCCATTCTTCCTGCTTCTCACAGTATGTACTGTGCCGTGGATGGAAGACAAAAATAGTTCTCACTCTCAGGATAATATATTTTTTTATTATATAGGCCTACTTATCAGAAGGCACAGCTAAAATATAATGTGGAGTGTTCATCTTTGATTATATCGGTATAATGCAAGAAATCACAGGGTATGTAAATGTGCTTCCGTAAATGTGCTACTGTAGGGAGTCACACCCAGGAATGATCCTCGCACCCAATTAGTTAGATGTTAGATGTACTAACCACCTAGCCTGGTGTAACCAGACCATATTCACTTCTGGCCACGTTCCGTTGGGAAGTGTTCACAGTTGTTTCCTCCTACTTGGCGTAGACCTCTGGTTAATTTTGACTCTATTAGACAGGGCTGAACCAATCGGCCTTGCTACAATTGATTTGATCGCCTCATAAACACTCTACTTCAACATCATCTCCCTAACCCACGATGACTGGGCCGCCAGCAGTGTGTGGCTGTGCATACGCTAACATGATCATGGTTTCCAGACTAACTACCGGCCTGCAGCCATACATCCTGCGTTTGGGATGAGTGTTGTGTGTTGGTCCTGTTTCTGTTACCATTTACCTAGCCATAGCTGCGTAGAAATACTGGATTATACAAAAAGTGTATTATCTTTCAATCACTGAATCCACCTTTAATATGACATTATTAAGGCTGTTCTATGCATATGTGTGCATGTCTCTTAACAGTTAGCTACAGTTGTATTCTTGAGTTAGGGTTACATGCTACACAGCATGTGTTTATAGGTACTGTACACCTGCATATGTGTGTTAGCCGTGCGACTATGCTAACCGCTAACAGCTAACCGCTAGCCGCTAACAGCACTGGCGAAATCTGCATTCTGCGGGGGGCACTTGTGATGCTTGGTAACATCGCTGATGATAAACACTATTAGGGAGGCAACTCAAGTGGGCACGGCTGCCAGGAGTGTTAGCTTAGAAGTTTGCTTGTTCATCTCCATGCGGACCTTTTTCCACTTTATATGTTAATGCTCGAAATTGTTTACCAGCCAGTATGTATCTAAACACTTGTGAGATTGAAGTTGTGTTGTGTGCGTGCGTATGTGCGCGCATGTGTGTATTGGACAGACTGCCTAGGAAGTGATGCCACCTGTGACATTTCACAAAGACAGAGAAGGGCAGAGTCTAGTTTCTCTCTCTCTCTCTCTCTCTCTCGTCCCATTGTCACTAAATACCTCCACCTCTCCAGTTGTCTCTCTTAATTAGTATTGACTAATCTCCTCCTTTCATCAGTTTTGTCGACCCTGGAGTCTGTTTCACAGTCTAGGCCAGGGGTAGGCAACCCTGGTCCTAGAGAGCCGCAGCCCTGCATGTTTTAGATGTCTCCCTGCTCCAAC
>JAOEGT010000013.1:320387-333522 GCA_025447795.1 Speoplatyrhinus poulsoni
CCAATCTCTCGCTCCATAGTCCCCTCACTCGCGAGCAAGACCCCGAGGTACTTAAACTCCTTCACTTGGGGTAAGGACTCATTCCCCACTTGGAGAAGGCACTCCAGTTTCTGTTCTGTTCTTCTGTATTTATCTTCATTGTTTCTTTGTCTGTTTTGACTTTTATTGCATTACCTGTCATGTTGATGAATTTAATGTAAAGCGCTAATCTGTTAAAGTTAAAGATAAATGTACTGACTTACTATCTGTCCCTGCAGGGAAGGTGTGGCTTATCGTCATGGTTTTGCGCGTCCTGATCCTACTGCTGGCCGCCTACCCGCTGTACCAGGACGAGCAGGAGCGCTTCATTTGCAACACCATCCAGCCCGGCTGCGCCAACGCGTGCTACGACCTGTTCGCTCCCGTCTCGCTGCCCCGCTTCTGGCTGCTGCAGCTGGCCGGCCTGTGCCTCCCCTACGCCACCTTCGTCTGCTACGTGGTGCACCGCGTGTCCTCGGACCTCCACGGCGACGCCCACCACGACGACGACAATCCCTCAGGGAGCACACCCAACGCGGAGGAGGGGGGGCAGAGGCGGTGTCGTCAGCGCGGAGGGGGGCGTTTCGCGGCGGCGTACGTCATCCACCTGCTCCTGCGGATCCTTCTGGAGGCCGGGTTCGGGGCGGCGCAGCACCTCCAGTTCGGCCTGGCCGCGCCACGCCGGTTCCTGTGCCATCGCGCGCCCTGCACCGTCCAGGTGGACTGCTATGTGTCGCGGCCCTCCGAGAAGACACTCATGCTGCACGTCATGCAGGCTGCGGCGGCTCTCTCCCTGCTGCTGAGCGCCCTGGACCTGGCCTGCTCCGCCCACCGCTGCTGGTCGTCGACGCGGAGGAGGAGGAGGAGGAGGAGGAGGGAAGGGTGGATGGGCGGCGGTGGGGCGAGGAGGAGGAGGATTACGGTGCGGGCGATGTGTGACGAGGAGGAGCGATGTTTCCTGGCTGCTGACGCTGGAGCCGGACCCGGAGGCCCCGCCGCAGACGGCCGCGTTCCCCCGGGCCTTCAGGATGTGGGGGAAGATGCGATCGATCGGGCGGGGACGTTCCGTGTGAGGACAGGCAGCATGGGGTCGTCTGGAGGTGGGGTGGGAGTGCTCGCTACGGCCCAGCTCCCTCTGCCTTCAGATGAACCCAACGGGAACCCCCCCTCAGAGCCCCTCGGAGCGGGCGGGAGCGAGGGCGCTCTCTGCCCACCAGAGCCGGCGGGGACCCCCAGGTCCTTCCACGTCAGCAAACGCGGCCGCCTGAAGCCGCCGCCCCCGCCCCCGCCGCCCAGACGGGACCTCGCGCTGTCCCTCGCGGGGGCTGTCCGCGACGTCTCCGCGGCAACGGTCTGTACGAGGAGGGTGGGCCAGTACACGCTTGTGGAGTTGACCGGTGGGGCGGAGCTAGCGGACAACACAGAGGTGCAAGAGAAGAGGTCTGAGTGGGTGTGAATGGGGAGGGAGGTCAGTGAAAGGGGACGCTGTCTCTTTAAATCCTGGTGGGACGATTGGTGAGCGGTTGGAGAAATGCTGCAGTCCAAAGCAGATATTTTCTAAATATTAACAAAGATGGAGCACTGTAATGCATTTCAATCACGCAAAGCTAAATGTGAACATATTCTGGTGTCTTAGCTGGGCGTGGCACCAACGGCATTCTGCTGTGGAGGCTGTCAGGCAGCTAAATCTACCATCCATGGACTGAAACAAAGTCAATTTACCTCAAAACTGTTTGCTGCAGAAATACTGCCTTCTAATGGCCTCACATTGATCATAGGTACTTTGGAATGAATGTAATATACTCAAAATACCCATTAAGCCCACCCAGACATAAACAATGTGCAATATTATGGTGAAATCCGTGGACCTCCCTGTTGACTTGCGTGATGGAACACTAAGTCATTCTGGTCTGCAAAGCCCCCTCCCTTCCATAAATTGAATGCGTGAAACCTTCTCTGTTTATAATCTCTCTGTAGTACACACTGTCACGTGGCCTGAGGTGCTGACGTTGGCCTGGTCACGGTACTGCGTGGCCCCCCACAGAGAACTCTACAGCAGAAGGCACCCTTCATGTGGATCTGTAGTGGCACCCTGAGGACACATGGCCTTACGAGAGTGCCCAGTCTCAGGCAGGTCTGGCCACTCAGCAGCCATCTTGGTATTCCGTCCGGGCAGTTATTAGGAAGACAGTATCTAATGAGGAGAGAGACATAACTGCACTTTTTGACATAAAAACTGCATGAATAAGATCACAATTCAAATCTGGGAAAAAAAAAGAAAATGCTTACAACATTTGGTGACTTGCCCCCAAACGATATGCCAGCTTTGCGTCAGTGCAACCACACGATTGGCTAGCAGTGGGTTAAGGTTCACTCGTTATAAAGCAATTGATTGTCTCTTTTCTATGAACCGCCATAATTGCCGTTTCTAACTTCTTCCATGCATAATTCCATGAATAATTATCTTAAGTGGTCAGTGTCTTCTATATAGACCTAATGTAGCTGATACTTATCCCATAGAGCTCCCTTCATAATTCTCTAAGTGGTTTGTATTTTCTATATGATGTCTCTCTACAGCCTTGGCTAGCTATGTCCTTTTAACCAAAGCGCAACCTTGCGAAAGTCTAAAAAGAGCGCGTAGCCCACCTGTCTCTCCCTTGTGTGTGTGTCCCCCACCTTATAAAAACGAAGGCAAGCCTTGACCTGTCCCATGTGCATGTCCACAACAACAAGCGCGCGCACGCACACACACACACGCATATACACAGACACACACACACACACAGGGTCACGATGAAAGCAGAGTGGCCCATGGACAGAAGTTTTTTTTTTTTAGGCCCTCCGTGATGGCTTTAGGCTGAACCTTTGAACTTGGCGCTCAGGTGGTCGAACTGAAGATACCGTAATCTCCGTAAGGTGCAGTCCCTGAGGTCTCTCTGAGGGTTGAATTCAATTCTTCCCTAAGATGTGAAGGACACTGCAAACACCCCCCCCCCCCCCACCACCACCACCACCTTCCTCTCCTAGAAGCTCACACAGGCTCACAAAGCAATTACACTGCTCGGCAGGGCTCTGTATTTATGGGGAGGTCTTGTCACTCTATTTCAGGGCCTCGAGGAGCTTAGGAGAAATATCCATGCTTTGCCGTAACACCGACACTGGAAACAGGGCTCTCTATCAACCAAAGCTGGCAGCTGATGTGTTCGGATGTAGTAAGTATATGGGATATACTTAGTCATACATCGGAAGAAAATACGGGTTGTGCATGTAGTCCTATAACTTTGACTTAACACAGTGTGAAGTGTTCTTTGCTGTTCTCTGAATGTAAATTATTTGATCATTGTAATAGATTTCTTTCAGTTTAAGGGTTCATTATACATTCACAATATGGTTACACCCCTCCGGAGATTAACTGGGGTAACTTAATGAATGTTGTGTCTGTGACATTTTGATCCAACAGTATACAGCTTGAATAAATTCACTTTAAGAATTAGTATTTATTAGAATTGAGTATTTTTTTCACGATGTGTGACCATAAATAGTTTACTTTTATAGCTGCTAAGTACTCTTTCAGGTTGCCTTTTTATTTTTTCCGGAGACAACATTCAATAACTAATAATTCTGTGTCAACATTTTTGTTTAATACCGGTAAACCAGCCATAGCTTTAGGGCATGGTGTCTGTGTAAGCGGATAGCTCTGGTCTTCATTACGCCGTAGCTGGTCTCTTTGAACGTGACAACAAAGCTAATACCCGATAGCACACCAATCTGAAGAGGTGCTATATGCTCTGTCACTGCAGTGTGTGTGTGTGTGTGTGTGTGTGTGTGTGTGCGTTTGCACACGCTTATGTCATAAGGTCACTGGTTTCACCTCTGTTTGTGTTCTGCAATTCTTAGACAAAATTAAATGTAACTCTTTTCTGCAAAATGTCAGTAAAATATAAAATGTAGGCTTTAACTCTTTTCCTGAAAATGTCACTAAAATAATTGCATCTTACTTGTACATTTTGCTACTATTGGTATATTAATTTTTTATGATCATTGAATGCTTCAAAATACAAATTGTCATCACACCCACTAATTTACCATTTATTTTTATGTTTAGACCTATAATTTATACCCTGACAAATTGAGGCAAAAGTTGGCACATTGTCGTTTCTACGTATGTTTTCTACTATGTTTTCTACCTGCAACAATCACCTGCTCTAATATTTGGTTTTAAATTGTCTGAATTGAGTTTTGCCAGAAATCCATAATTGTAAACTGACAATGTAGACCTATGTTCAATTAAACGTTAAACAATTTAGGGGTCTTCTGTTTCACTCTTTTCTTAAGGTCGAATGTTCAACCTATATGGGTTGCATATTTTGCATTACCCACAAGGCACCTGTAATAAAATAATAATAAAAAATAAAAAACTGTAATAAAGGCACTGCGAATGAAGTATCTTATTTTCAATCCTTTCCAATGCAATCACATTGGTAAATGATAATGTACTTCCCTCTAGTGGCAATAAATATGAACTGCTGCCACGCATCTAAATGTGGATGTCATAACTGATGTTTTCCATATGACATTAATATTGTCAGAGTCTAATACACTTATACAACGAATAGACGATGAGGTTGAGTGGCAGGTAATGACTGACTGACAACTGCCGTCTGCCGATAATCTATCGATAAAACTCGGATAAACCCCGTTGTGGCGCCCTCTCCTGGGAACATATAGTATGCCTTGAAAAAGTATATTTAATATCCTACAAGTAAACAGCTCACTATGAAAAACGTGTGCATAGTTCCGTTATAATGTTATATACGAAGCCTAGGCTTTTGACTAAGCTGTGACAGCTATGTAAAGACACTGAACGCATCAAACAGAAGCTTTATTGCAATAACAAATATACAAGAGCACACCTTTTTACGTTACACCATATCGGCCTACAGTATATTATACAGTAGGCCTATGAAAGTACTGTCAGTTGATGATGGCACAGCAACAATAAGTATCTGCTTCACACTGGGTCTCCTGAAGACACCTCCCTGACACTGAAACAAGCAGGCTTTCACAATCACAAGCCAAAACTAAACTCCAACATTCAACGATGTCTGTGTCCCACGGCGGCCATTGCTGTGAGATTTGAGAGTGTACAGATGTGTAGGCCCATGGCTGTAATATTTAAACATCTGGCTTCTTAAAAAGACACTTAGGAATATGAGCATGAACTCTGGGTCAGTGTCCTTCCTCATCAATCTAAACTGTTACAGTATCACTAGAGACAAAACCTGCATATTATTCCACCTGCCGTTGGTTACAGTTACATGTATGTGAATGCTTTTAGCTGTAGGTCGTTATATTTAATAAAAAAATGATTTCTTCACTTCAACCCCAGTTGATGTAACAGCAAATGTTTGCATACTATTCTCGTAATAGTGTTTATTAAATCAACAGACACACACTTGCACCGCCTAGCAACAACCTAGAATCACAGAGCAAGTCATTACTTGCACAGAGTTCCTTACGGGATGTTACGTGAGAGAGCAACCATCAAACCAATCTGACCAACTTAGAGATGGTTACAGTATTACTAGAGACAAAACCTGCGTATTATGGTCAGATAAGAGACAAACATAATAAGACAAACATAAGATTATTGTCTGGAAACCCAGTTTCCATTAGCGTTTTCACAGCCACCCTGCTGGCGACCCAATCAGGTTGGGCAAGTGCGACGACTGCAACACTTCTCAGTGGAGCGTGGCTACATAGACCATATTAACAAAGTGAATATGGTCTGGTTATACCAGGCTAGAAACTACATAGCAACACCTTTATTTTAATAACCTTCTCTACCGGCATTGACACAATTTCTTCAGGAGGTGTGTGTGTGTCACGGCTTAGAAACACTACCAGGCCACTATTAAATATGCATTTTTCCATTGCGAATAGAAATGGCTTGTGGTGATTTTAAATATCATGTGCAAAAATAAAACACGAAGAGAACGCCTGCTCTCTCTTTGAATGTGTGATGTTCAGGGTAAAGCTTCACCTGGGTGGACTGCAGCAATCAATAGCATTAATAACCATGACATTTTGCTCTATTGTGCCTGCCTCTTCATTAATATTGGATAGGCAGTCGTGTCGGAGTGCTCCCCCAGACATGTAACAACAACAAGTGAACAGTTAGGATAAACGCTCGGCTGCCGAAGATTGTGAACTCAAACGAGTCAATCACGTCTCACATGGTTGAAGAAATGGATAAGACGGCCTTCTGCTAACGGAATACAGCTATTGTTGAGGAAGTCAGGGCGAATGAATCCATGAAACTGGGTTGTAAAAGTAGACTATAGCCTATATCATATTGTCATTTAAACGAATCGTATCCTAGATTGATTTGATATTTTAGAAGACGGACTAGCAAAAATCAACGGAACTCGTCAGGAAATGAGTTTATTAATTAAACACACATTGATAGCTAGCGACATCATCCACATTATGTGGTGGCTACATTGCGTGTGTGAAGCATCTTGTAACAGCCTTCCCAGGGTTATTTCATTCTTTCTCATAATTGCATTTGTGACCTCTGAGATAAAACAGATTGCTTACTGATAGTTATACTTCCAGGTCCGGACATGCTGTTAAAGTGTCCATCTATGTTCATGGCCAAGGAGAGAGATGTGGAAGGGAATTGTATAGGCTAGTGAAGGAGAAGTGTCTGTGCATGTAAAATGTATTCTACGGGCAGACAGTGTGTAGCCTATATCAAGAGGTGCTGTAAACTCACCAAGGACTGCATTTACAACATATAGGTAGCCTGTATGTTGCCCTTCTTACCACAAGGTGGGAGTAGGCTATAATACATGTCACTTATAGTGGATTGTTTGGTGGCATACCTGGTGCTTGCTCACAGAAACATGAAAAAAAGTGCTCCGAACGCTAAACAAAAAGCAAATCTACTGCATCTATGTATACCTTTGACATATGAACTCTAAATGTGAGACAGACCTACCAGATAGCCTCCATTGCATGAAATCCGTTAAATTTAGCTTCCTGTAACTAACCATTGCAAACACTGACGCTTAAACATTTGACAGAATCCAAACACAAAATTGCAATACTGAAACAGAAAACAATTTGGAGTCAAAACACTTCAAGTAATGGATCTTCACAATAGGGTCTTGTTTGAGTTTAACGAAAGGTAATCTTTTCCATGCCTGGCATGTTACCAGACGCAGTAATGCTGTTCCACAGCTGCACCGCTCTGAAAAGAGGCTTGTAAGGTTACATCTACTGTCTGTAGTGTAAAGGAATAATGCAGTTTAGCTACAAAGGCTACTGTCACCATTGAACGGCGAATCAAAGGCATTTTTGCGCTGGATTAGTGTCATCTTATACATGCATTGAGTTAATTGGGACCAAACCAGATACATTTGTTGCGACAAAAAAAAGAAGACGCCTAGCCGAGGAGGTCCTAAGATGTGAGATCATGTGAACAGACCACCTGTGGGGCATTTCAATATCATTCACGTCAAGGCCCCTGAACACTTATACAACTCAAATTGTATGAGAGATGTTTCAATTCAGCTCTGGAGTAAAAAAAAAAAAAAATCAGTCTCCGAGGCCAGGGCAGGTTGGGCGCTGACAAATGAAAGCGTATACCAACCCACCAAAAAATGCTCTTTTAATTCGACGACATCCATCAAAGCACACTACCCGGTCACAAATGGGGACGCTTAAAAGAACCTTGGCACATCAGAAAGGCACTCCTTACACACACCACCTTTATTCTGAGCTGGTTAATAAGGACACATCAAAGTCGGCGCAGATGAAAAGAGTCTGTTCCCCGCATTTATACTCCATTCACCCCGTACCTCCTTTACTAAATTAAGACAGCGGGCGTCGCAGTCGGCAAGCATGTGAGGAGGTCTTTGACAATTATGGAGATGTTCCAGTTCAACCCCTGCCTCTAATTACCGGTCTCTGATGGTTAAGGGGACTCACATTTATAGATGGGGTTCTGAAAAAGCTGCTTTTCGCTACATAGTTGCTGCCTCCTCAGTCCTCGTCAATATGGTGACCACAAGGAGACACAAAAATGACTGGCCTTCTTAAAACCTATGACTGTGTGAGACTCTGGTTTAAAAACATTGAGCATGTTACACAGAACTTAAGATTTATCAAATTTTTATTGTCAAAATAAAGTTTATATTTGTTTTGTCACAAAAAAAGACATCTACATTTTTTTTTTACAAATTTACATTAGCTTATAAAGTTATTTTTTTTTATACACAAATGTACATGTTTACAAATAGCAATTTTTATAAATACAAGTACAAAAACATTACCCGTAATACTTGGGCATCTATTAAGGCTTACTTTAAACTTTAAACCATATTTGAAGTGATTGAATTCCAGCCTAGCTACCGTTATCTATATGGCAGTATGTATAATGATAAAAAAACTAAACGCAAATGCTCTTGGTATACGAGGCAAGTTGGGAACAAACTTGCTTCTTTGCCTAAAGGTAGGCTATAGCCTACAACAAGTAATGCCCCAAGATGGCGTAACATGCTTACGTCTGCACCTCTAATACATATGAACAGGGAGGAATTAGTTGAAATGCCAGGTACATTGTTTCAATCAGCACTCAGCGGAGAGTCCCGTCCACAGTTCATTACTATGCTAATAGCTCTGATGGGTCATCTCCCCCGGCAGTTTGCTCAAACCTGGGACAATGGCATCTGCTTGGGGCAGGACACGGAGCTGGCCGTGCCCGACCTCCACGTCAGTCCCGTGCTAACGTCACTGTACATGGAACCGTTAGTGCCCTTGCTGCCCCAGCAGCAGCGGGTGCAGAAAGTCCTCCACGAGTCCAGCGTTTTGCCCGACCATATCCACACGCCCGACGTGATGCCCACCAGAAGGCACATGAAGTATTTCAACATGAAAACAGCGTAGTCCGGCGCTCTGCGGTCCTGCTCCAGCATGCACGAGCAATTGTGGGTTATCTCCCAACTCTGTCTGTTGTGCTGCTCGTAAAAGTAGCAAGCCACTATGATCGTGGCGGGGACAGTGTACAACACGGTGAAAATGCCAATCCTGATCATCAGCTTCTCCAGTTTGTCCGTTTTCGTGCCGCCCTGCTTGATAACGCTGCGTATCCTGAACAGAGACACGAACCCCGCCAGGAGGAACATAGTACCGATGAATAAATAGATGACCAGCGGGGCCAGGACGAATCCTCTAAGGTTGTCCAGGTTCTGGTTACCCACGTAGCATATGCCCGCCACCGAGTCGCCGTCCACGGAGCTAAGGGCCAGCACGGCGATCGATTTCAGGCTAGGTATGAGCCAGGCGGCCAGGTGAAAGTACTGGGAGTAGCTGGCAATGGCCTCGTTTCCCCACTTCATGCCCGCGGCCAGAAACCAGGTCAGGGACAGAATGACCCACCAAATAGAGCTTGCCATGCCGAAAAAGTATATGAGGAGAAACACGACCGTACAGAGAGCCGGGCCGGTGGTCTCGTAATGGATGTGCTCCACGTCGTACTCCCGATTACACGCCACCTTCTCGTGTCCCGCTATGAGTCGGACTATGTAACCGACAGATACAAACATATAACATGCGGAGAGAAAAATGATAGGTCGCTCTGGGTACTTGAATCGCTCCATGTCTATCAGAAAGGTGGCGACTGTGGCAAAAGTGGAAACAAAACACAACACGGACCACAGTCCTATCCAGAAGGCCGTAAAAGTTCTCTCGTCCTGCGTAAAATATGGATTGTGGCAAGGCATTGCGCAGTTGGTAATCTGTCCCGTCTTTACTCTGTTGTACAGTGGATGCCGGTCTGTGTTTACTGGCACCATTGGAGCAAGACACTTACATCCCGGCTCACAGGGAGCGGTCGGGGGCTTGTATTTTCCTGGCACACTGGGTCGATTATGTCCGGGCTTATTCTTGTGTGGATTGAAAGACTTGCTGGGGAGGTTGGTCGGCTTCGACAGGACCGGGGAAACGGTGGTGGAGTCCGTTCTATTGTAGTCCATGCACAGTGTGTCCGGGTTGCCTTGGACTGGCAGCAGGTCGCATTTCATTCTGTCCGGCCAGGGGAAGCCATACTGTCTCATGAGAGGCGCACAGCCTGCCCGGGCTCTCTCGCACACGCTCCGGCACGGCGGCAGCGGTTTCTTATAGTCCTCCAAGCATATAGGAGTATACATGCTGCAGAGAAAGAACTTCAGGTCAGGGGAACATTGGATTTCAACCAGAGGCCAGAACTGGTGGACCTCCAGCCCCGCTTCGTCTTGCGTGTCATGGTTGAACTGGTTGGGCATGTACGTGTAGTTGTAGCCGATCCCCTTACACAGAGGCACGGCGATCTCCTGGCAGGTGATCTCTTTCGCCGTGGTGCCGCTGGATCTGGGCAGGATAGCGAGTGAAAGCAGCAGGTAAATCCCCAACATATCATACTCCATCCTTTAGTGCTTCGTGTTGCTGTCCTGCTTTGGCAAACAGCAGCGTACAATTCCTCCTGCTTTCTGGTTTTCACCTGTGCGCACAGACGAATTAGATCTTGTGCAGCGAACCCATCTCGCGTTACTTATCTGGCACGGAGTTGCAAGCAATTTGCAAGCCGTGTTTACTTTCAGCGAGAGGTGCGGAGAGGAGAAAATAGCTTTCAGCCGAGCAGTCAAGATGGCTGAGATGAGGATAGCGAATCCACCTTATAATATAATCTGCCTTCTATAGCTACAACGGCTGTCTAGAAATCACTACACGTTCTCCAATCAAAACAAAAATCTTACGTGGGCTAATGCGTTACGAATGCGTGCCTTCTTTCCTCAAAACACGACTACATTCGGTACACACGTTAGTCCGTTCTGTATCCCATACGAATCGTAGCGATGGGACGGCGCGTTGAATATTTGTACCAGCGCCTCAGAAGGCACGCCCAATAATACGCTCCTCTAATCACAAAACAGCAGGGGCGGTACCATGTGTTAAGTAAATCAAGTTTACTTAAGATTTTCCTTGATTTTCTATTGACAGAAGGTATCCTGAAAACAAATTGGAGACCTTTGTCGATTTTATATATATTTTTTTTGTCATCTGCTCTTGGTCTGCACAATTACACGAGGCAAATGTGAGTACACTATACACTTATAAATATTGCAAAACAAAAGCCGACGCTCTAGATCTAATGTTTCATTATTACACCTATGTTTAACGTTTAAAAAAAGACCAGAGAAATAGCCTACGTGGCTACACCATCAATGCATACAATACAACCCATCTACAGGCTACAGCCTGTCTATTATTCTTTCTGTGTGAGCGACACTTTGTTAAGTTTGTTAATTTGGGCACGATAAGACTACCCAGGGAGCTGTCTGTCCTCGTGAAAAGCTGTTTTATTTTTTAAATGAGGTGCTAATGTTTCGTTTAACGCTTGCATAGGGCTCTGCGGGAAGCGTAATTGCGTGAGAGACAAAGAACAAGGAACACATTGAGCTACAACATTGGCAGGACAGAACTCATACAACCCCAAATTTAGTTATTAAGAAAACGACACAAATACTAGAATACATTGACATGCAAAGCCGAAATTAAGTGTGGCCAAGACTACAGGAGATCTGAATCAACAAAACTAGAAGAAAAACATTGTTAAGTTTATTGTTATGCGGTTCATTAGATTTTGGATCCACAGTTAATTCTACAAGTAACAGGTTATTAGATAGAATGCAGCAGTAATACCACTACATTCAGTTTCTCAATTAAACTTGCTGAATGCGATTATTTATTCCATGTCAAAGGTGATAATAATGTAATTAATGGAAGACAGGATTATTGTGTTGACATATACCCTCTATCACACACCAAGGCATCATCTAGACATATAAAGCTACATGTCTATACAATATACATATATAGTCTTACTTACAAAATATACACCTATTATTCATACATTCTGAGCACCAAAGCAAACATACAAGCTTCCCCATGCTATAAATTATCACAATGTTTTGGGTGGGATGTGTGTGTGTGTGTGTGTGTGGGGGGGGTGTCTGTAGTTTTACAGTGCAAGAATGATGCAAAAGAGCCTTTCTCTCCCAAATTCCCTCTTCCATAAAGTAGCACTGTGTGTGGTGGAGTTTTTAGTGTGTTGTGTTTGGACGGCAGCCAGGTCTTTATCAGGTCCGAGGCAGCTACTAACGGCAAACCAGCTAGCAAACTCTACCAGCGCTAAATAATCCAGAGCAAGCGCCCACCGTGGCTGGAATAACAGGCGTTATATACGTTATGGACGTCATTTAGTGGTTGGCTTGTGTGTGTATGTGTGTGTGTGTTAGTGCATGCACATGACTGTCTATATGTTTATGATGCGGGGAAGGGGTTCAAAATAATAATCACTTGCATTTGGGTGTGGGAGAGAGGGGGTGAGAGAGTTTTCTGTGTGTTATGTTTATGAAGATTTGTTCAAAGGAAATCCACTCATCTCCTGTTTAGAAGAAAACGAGACGGTGTTGGAACGAATGTGGGATATCTCAGTATACCCCAACCTTCTGAAGCGCCCGCCACCTCGTTTTACCAATGAATACATTCCAGAGTCACACCGAGTTCCAAAAGTTAATGCCCTCCTTTGGGACCATTCAGACCGTCAGAATCAAGTGCTGCCGATGAAGAAAAGCCCATCAAGTGTTGCCTATGAGATCCTCGCCTTATCTTCGTTATGGCGAGTGGGAGAGAGAGAGAGAGAGAGAGAGAGAGAGAGAGATAGATATGCTAATGCAACTTTATCTTGTAAAGGAAAGCTTCGAGGAGATTTAGCCAATCTGCCCAACACAATTCTAAGAGCCGCGGTGGCATTTAGCGGGCTCGCGCTAACCCCGGGCGGCTTGTTAAGACTTCATTAGCTGTGTTTGCTCAGGGCCCCCCTTCCCTCCATAGAAGACAGAGGGAGCGGCCCCCGCAGGCCTCTGCCTCAGACCCACTATAGACACTCCATATGGGGCTTGTTTGCTCACGACCGGCCTGGTAATCACGTTCAGGTGGGGCCACAGGGAGAAGCTGAAGGGATTTGTGGAGAGCTGGACTCAAACATGCGCCCCCCCCCCCCCCCCCCCCC
>JAOEGT010000013.1:363855-383789 GCA_025447795.1 Speoplatyrhinus poulsoni
CGGCTGGGCTCCGTGGCAAACCCAGCCACCAGGCGCTCGCCAACGAGCCCTCCCTCTGGGCCTGGCTCCAGACGGGGCCACGGACTTCCTCCGGGCAAGGTAACCTCTCCTCTTGATTGATCTTTCATAGGGGTCTTCTGAACCATTCTTTGTCTGGCCCCTCCCCTGAGACCACTTTGCCTTGGGAGATCCTACCAGGAGCACAAGGCTCCGGACAACACGGCTCTCAGGATCATAGGGACACACAAACCTCTCCACCACGATAAGGTGATGGTTCCCGGAGAGGTAGGTATGAAATGCAATAAAAGAGTCCTTGTATTCTTCGTGGAGCACTGACAACGCTCTAGGTGTATCACGTGATGACCAGGAATTTGGTCTGGCAGCACCATGGCGTCTCCTCTAAACGTACAATTGACCTTCCACTTTACAGGCCGGGGGAATTCAACATAACCTGGAGCCAGAACAGCCACAAATGCCTTCTGAAAGCCACGGCACTCCATGCGCTCTATAGCACACAAAATGCCAAAATGTCAGAATCTTCAAACTTCCCGGACAACTGTCAGAAGTAATTTCCCTCCTGCGCTGAAGGTCACCTACAGCCGGTAAACAGGACATTGCAGTAAAGACGAGATACAATGTATTGTAGGCTACCTCTGTCAAGATATATCCCCGCTTAGCTAAACCGCTGTGCAAGTCCACAACATAGTCCACAACAATGAAGGTGGCCAGTAATAAAAACCAATTAAATCAATGCATTTGATGTAACTTGCTTCTGCTTAATGGAGCCGTATGTCTTAGGCATCTTACTTCAGCACTTTCTCTCTCTCTCTTTTGCACATATCACCGACGTTATTTGCTACCCAGAAAGGACTTGTATACGAGCAATGGAGTGTGAAAGAGAGAGGATTGTCACATCCAAAATAATACCCTACTGTACCCCAAATAAATATAATCACAGAGGCATGCCGCTGCACTTTTGGTCTGTTCACCCTTTATTGTATATAGCAACCAAGACCAAAAAAAAAAAAAATATATAAAATAAACGTTAAAAAGAACAAATAAATAAACAAAACTAAACAAAACAACACCTCACCCAGAGTCGTTCAGCCCCAAGTGGGCTCTTGGGTTTGCAGCGCAGCGTATATATACGGTACGGACGTGGCTGTGTTGTGGGGTGGGATCGTTGGGCTGATATAGGGGTGGAAGGGGGAGGGCTGGCGCCTTCTGGTGATGTCACACCTCTTAGACAGTCAATGATTGGGCCTAATTAGAACGCGCGGCAGCAAATAGACAGGCGTCCCGCGTGGCTGAACTCAAACTGGCTGATGCCGACCCTGATGCAGAGGTGCGGGCACACACACACACACACACACACACACACGAACACGCACACGCACACACGCGCACAGCCTAGCCGTACAGACGCGCGCGCGAAGGACTGACGGTGAGCCCGTGAGCCAGTGCGCGAGGCTGAGAGGCTCTCTCGCGCTGCGAGCTACAGGGAGCGTGCCGGAGTTCCCGAGGCGACCGCGCGCGGAGCGAGTCCCTGTAAGAACGACACGCGCTGCGCTCCTCTCGCACGCACCCCTCCTCCCTTTTTCGTGTTTGAGTTCAGGAGGAGGATAAAAGAGGAGATTCGAAAATATCCACCGCGTCACCGAGGAGTGTTCGACATACGAGGACGCGGAGAGCGGCGCACAGCAAGACAAGTAGAAAGAGCCCAAGTTACTCCCGAGCGCCGATGGCATCGCTACTTGGGAGCAGCAGCCGAGTGCCCGGAGCTCAGAGCGGTCAGGTCAAATGCAAGTTCAAGAGGAGAAGGAGGAGACGGGCAAAGAGAAAAGGTAAAAGTTTCACTTCACCGCTCCCTGCGTTTTCACTAATGTTGCAGTTGCTCCGTATAGGCAC
This sequence comes from Speoplatyrhinus poulsoni, assembly GCA_025447795.1. Classification (NCBI taxonomy): domain Eukaryota; kingdom Metazoa; phylum Chordata; class Actinopteri; order Percopsiformes; family Amblyopsidae; genus Speoplatyrhinus; species Speoplatyrhinus poulsoni. Next base: position 365,764 of record JAOEGT010000013.1, read on the forward strand.
CTAGGAGAAACGTCGGGGCGCGTAACAGAGGGACCGACTCTGTGGCGCACTATATAGGCTGTGTTCTAATAACCCCGCATATAGGCTAATATGTGAGAATATACGCCTATATTACGCCTCTTGATTATTTAGCTCTGTCTGCATGTTGAGCAGACTGCGATGTCTTTTACCGCCGGCTCCATTGCCATTGCCACGTCAAGTTGAAGTTGTTAGGCTACATTTGTTACGCTTTAGTTTGCTGAATTAACCAGAAAGTGAACCGGGTTTAACGGTTTAATGGATGGATTTCAATGTGTGTGTAGCCTACAGAATTTTTATCTGGACGTGTCTTTTAAGATTATACTTTTGACGGGCATTTATGGAAATGGTTATGAATGATGAAATACCAATTCCTACGTTAATATTAAGTCAGCTATAACCAAAATTTTTAGCATATGTAAGTTCATTTGTTTAATTATGCATTACATTATACAATTAAATATAGGCTTCTAATATATCTAAACATTTCACATAACAATAAAGTACATGTAGTAAACATCCAGTAGGCCTATAGCATAGTCTTCTAAAATCCAATAGGTTTACTTTTTGATTAAACTATAAGCTATTAAGAATATACAGACACGCCTTATAATATTTCAGTATAATATTATATATATCTCAGTGTCTCATATCACAACTGGCTATAGACATATCACAGTAACTGCACATTTTAAAATTAAAGTTATTAGATTTTTTTTATTTCAAAGTTGATATAGCCTATTCTCATTGAAGCAAACTTGCATGCAAGATTGAAAAACAAAAATATTATTAGGCCTAGATGAGCACTGAAAAATAAGTTGCTTTTAAAGGTGTCTAAAGGTATTTTTGTCTTTTTATGTTGTCCTTAGATATACAGTATATGCATTATCTAATAACCATGGCCTATGAACTTGATATGTCCACATTTACCAATGTAGCTATAGCTTGTATTATATAAACTGATTATTATTATTTTAGTGTTAGTAGCTATACTGTAGGTGAGTTTTGCGCACATACACACACACACACACACACACACACACAATAGCACAATAATACAAATAAAAAAACACAACCGTCTCATATTAATTGAAATAAAATTGGCAAACAAAAAAAAATAAAATAAAAGTATGCTGCCTGCCCATCGAGACCAACTGACACGCTGTCAGTTAGTTCTCCTGAGCCATGCGTAAAATGCGTTGACTATAGGGGGTTTGAGGTCAACACATCCCACTGCAGTTGCTGCCATATAATAATCTGCAAGGACCCTCTATCCTGCATTTTATTTACAAATCAATTATAAAATTGTTTAGTAAAATTTGAAATATGAAAAGAAAAAGAAAAACATATTCAATCAGTTATGTACACTATTCTAACAGTCTTTATTTCATTTAATTTAATAAATTTGATTTAAGTCACTATTTCTAATTAATGTGTATACTACATGGCATGCTCGGCTGATGAACTGAAATCCCTTTGTTGTGATAAGGCAACAAGGAAACAAGTAGATTTTTAGACAAAAACAAAATCAGAAATGTCTGCAATAGGATAATTATAACCACTTTCGCTGAAAAGCTTATCTGCTTTTGCAGATAATTCTTTACAAATTTCCTTGGCTTTTTTCCCTGCGTTTAAAGCGATTCAGAGCTCCACTGCAACAGGCTCAGTAAATTGTAGAGTAGCTCTTGAATGATAAACAATTACTTACTGTATAGAAACCATGACATCCAAACACCCCTCACACAGTTGATACATACAGTACTGTACACCGTACAGACTTATATATGTGAGTAAGCAGTAGCTAAATTACATCACGTTAGTTCTGTTGTGTGCACTTTTGAGATGCAGACTCTCCACCATGATACAATTGTGTAATGTGAATAGATGAATGCCCTGGGCATGTTGACGTGTCATACTGAAATGGAATGCATAACGAGGTTTCATAAACACTTTTGCACTTGTCATCAGACTACAAACAGACAACGGCATCTCATTTCCATAACCTCTTGATTTTTAATAGCCCAAGTAATTGAGACAAGGGACACAATACATATAATATAGTGCTGAGGCAAATGTATTTACATAATGGAAACGACAGAATTGGTTCCACAACATTAAACATTGCATATGAGTACCACACAATACGCACACATTAGTTGACAGGCCTTCACAGTGTGTTTCCAAATGGCAAATTTATCAGCACTGCTGATTCATTCTGATAACACGGGACATTAGGGCCAGTTCAGGGGCCATTTGTAAATTAGTAAATGTGCCTGAACCGCTGATTGACTTGGACTCCTTCGTCGCTCAAGGAAGGGACATTGTTTCACAATGTAACTGAACCTGCACTGCATACATTCATTGCCAGCATTTTATATTTGCAATTTTTGTTTTATAGCTTCATAGTTTTATTGAAGAGCTGAGCTCCTCTGACATTTTTAACATACATAAACACTGCAAGTAAATAACTAGATGTTTGTTAAAATTTTGAAAATTCAGAGAGAGGACTACAGATTATACAGCTCAACAGGAAAAAAATGTACTACAATCAACCATAAAATCACATTGTTTATCAGATTGTTATATTTTTTAAATATTTATTCATCCTTTGCTTATCCAGATATAAACATAATGCTATTTTATACGCACATCATTTTGAGCATTCAGACAATAATATTTCTACTGCATACTTCTAGTAGCTTTAGGCCTAAAAGGCATTTGGGTCTTAATCCCCTAAATATGTGCGGCATTTGGGTCTGAATCCCCTAAATACTGTATTCCAGATTATTTGTACTAAAACCTCGGTGGTTATTCAAGATTCACTCCTGTTTGTTGATTGTTTTCCACCCACGTGTTTATCCTATTGTTCTGTTTGAATGGCGTTAGAATGTATTAGAAACATGCAGCGTGCACTATAAAGATTACAGGCTGAAAAGTGGGGCACTGACCTTCACAGAAAATTAATTTAGTCACCGTAATTTATTTTTTCTAACACAAGATCATCTCTGAAAAGATGCAGCATTCCTCAAAATGGAACTACTAAATTGATTTTCAGCACTTCATTTTTTAAAATCCCATAGCACAACAGTCTGCATAATATGTATTGTGAGTATATACTGTATACTATTTTTTTAGCAACATCTACCTAATCTCTAGTATATTTGAAAACTGTGTTTGTGTGTGTGTGTGTGTGTGTGTGTGTGTGTGTGTGTGTGTGTGTGTGTGTGTGTGTGTGTGCGCGCGTGTGTTTGTGTGTGTGTATACATCACTTTGATATTTTTCCACCACAGTGTTTGCAGAGGCATGGACCAGTCTGCATCATCATCATCATCATCATCATCATCTTCATCTTTGTATATATAGACATGCTGTGTGCATTTTAATTAATCATATCATTGTCATTTACATTCTGTATCTGTGCCTTGGGGATTTGGGGCCGTTTTCTAGCCACAAAAACAAATACAGTTTACCATGATTTTCAGAGACAAATGGCATCATCTCTGTGACAAATGCACTCTACTATTGCCCATTATAGTTTACAGTTTTGACTGGGCTACTCAATGCCAAAATATAATTAAATGACAAAATCTCTTAAAATAACCACTACAGTTAATTTTCACCCAGTGTAAAATGCCAATACCTAGCATGACTGCAGCATAGCGTACAGTATGCACAACATATTGTTAACATTCTTGTCCCGCTTTTGTGTTTTTATTGACACATAAATGCCACTCAGATTTATAGGGCAGCGATATATATATATTTTTTTACAGCTACACTTATCACCTTGTATTTTCAGCGAAGTTCTCTACCGCAACGTAACTTATCAACATATCATCAAAGGTGCCTGGGTGTGGGGGGATGAAAAGCAGTGAGAGTGACACTATTTATGTAGCAATTACTGTTTACGCTCTTGTACCGGGCGTGGGTCCACAGATGGGTCGGGTCGGGGCTGCGCGGACAGCAGGGGTGAACCGGGTGATTGGTAGCGAGAAGGTGGGGAGGAGGTGCTGGGGGGGGTGGGGGTGGGGGTGGTGGCGGGGTCATCAATGAACCATTAGCCAGGCTGACACGTCTGCTAGAGGAGCACATTGATTCAGCTGCAGTTGAGGGCTGATAGACCTCCTCATCAATGTAAGGGCAGAGGTCATGATCATTGTGGCATTGTGATGGAGATGCTTCCTGAAAGGTCTGGGAGAGCAACATTTAAAGGCACTGATAACAAGGTTGTCTGGTTAAATGTGAACTGAGTTTGGGTGTTATGAAGGCGTGCGTGTAACCTTATCGCTGTCTGGATTGAATTGCAGGAAGCCATGCCTTGCTCATCATGCTTCTGCATAGGGTCACATGACCCATATACTGACGGTGACATATAACCAGAGCATTTGCTTTCAGCGATCATCGGACTTAATAGTATATTTTAGTTAGTTTTACAAACTAATTGAATTTATTTTCATGGCAAAAAATAAAATAAAATAATGTTATGAAATGGGTTTTATTCGACAACTTTCAGCAAATTATGCCATGTTTTTATTTAAATATTTTAAAGTCTGCAGTATAATAATAATGATCATGACACTATCGTGAATTTTCATATTTGAGATATTATTGCGAACACAAATTATAGTCCAGCCCTAAAGGATATTGCAAATAGGCCAAATCTCAGTAGTATTACAAATGAAATAATCCTTCTTATTGGTCTTGAATGTCATGTATGATTTATGTGCCATTTTATTTATACCAACATTGCTGAGGCTAATGGTTTGTGGAAAATATGCATAAAGTACATTCTCTGCCATGGCCTATATCTACATAAGATTCATTCATAAAATCCTTGTACAGTGAGGAAAATGGGTAGGGGGCCTTCAGTGAATGGATGTCTTCCTCTGTCACAAATTATTAATGCCATCAATTTCCTAATAGGTAGTTTTTCTCACTGTATGGCAGGAATGTGTCGTCAAGAGATACTGTTAGCACCACTGTTTTAATATCAGGACGGTCCAATGTCACACAAACAGTGTGTTTTGGGAGGGGAAAGGCAGTTGTGCTGCGGTGTATGTTCCGCAGATGTAAAGTGCCAGTTTTAGCCCCCTGAAACAGTTCTGCCATATTTGTTTGTGTTTGTGCTGATAAACGCATTAAGAACTGTGACAATAACACCGCTGGCATTTATGAGGTTAATGAAGGTCATTGCCGGTGGCAACAGTGCACAGCTTCTCGTGTGAATGCATGGCGTTCAGAATTTATAGCCACTTCCTGATTAAGGCAGCGATGAAAAATACGGCAGTTTGGGACATGGTGTCCTCTAACCGACGAAACGTGAAGCAGAGGTAAAATAAGTTATCACTGCAGACTGTCGCCTCTTGAGGACATCTGATAAAATGACCAAGAACAAGGAATAGCAAAACTTCTGCACATTAGCATAATTAGTGATTATCTCTTAGTGGTCCCTCTTGATTAAAAAAAAAAAAAAAATCTCAAGTTGAAATCTCAGTTTAAAGTTCAGACGCAGAAAGCAAATGTAATGCCTAAATTGTAGGTTGGAAAGTGGTTAACAATGGATTATATGATAAAAGATCAAATGCAACACATGTATGCTTATGGAATGCAGATGTCAGATGAAATGTCAGTTAATTAGACCTTTGCTTGTCTGACTCCCTTTCCTGAGTGCTAAGTAAGTACATTACACAAAGCCACAAATAACTTGTTGCTATGACAACTTTTTTTAGAAATTAGCCTCGGTTGAACAAGTCTTCCGCTCATTCAACAACAGCTTTCAAAACAATAGCTGCTTTTAGTTAGAAAGTTGAAAGAAAGCGCAAAACAATGTCTGTTTACCTGCGCTAATGCATGTGTGAATTACAGTATGTATTCTGTGCAGCAATGTCTTTGCATGCAGGATATTGTTTTTTTGTTTTTGTGTGCGTGTGCATTTGACTGGCTGTGAATATCTTCTTTGTATATTCTACATGGTATGTATGTGTTCCTTTTGCATTGCAAAATGACATACACCAGTGAACATGCTGTGTGATGCAGGTGTATGCATGTACAGTAGTGTAGGGAGTACTTAAAGCTTTTTCACATCATATGAGATGTTTTAAAGTGAACTGGAGATTAGCGATGCTTGGTTCGCGGAATGAAAATTGCCGCACTTTTAGCTTGTTGTTTACACCGGATACTTACAGTATGGGCCCGGAACCAAAAGTGCATTTCTCCAATGTATATTCCATTAAAGGTAGACACAGCAATTGTAAGATTGCTGTGTAAGCAATTGTAAGCAAACAGATACAGTATGTCCATATTCCCATTGACTATAATTACCAGATAGATATAGGCATTGTTAAACGTCAGAAGCCTGTACAAATGCTTAAAGGTAGAGTCATCAATTTTTAGCTAATACGCTTTCTTTGTCAAATTCATCAAATATCTCCTCACGGTTTTCTTGTTTTGTGTGTGCATGCTGAAAATGTTTAAAATAAAAAGTGGTGCAGACCACACCTCACAACAATGTATTTCCAAGGTTTGGGCCATAGTTTCTGAGGGATTACCTTACCTTGAAGTAAGAGATGTTATTATTTTGATCAAGTTCAAACATGCTTTCTTTAGAATGACTGACTATACATTTAAATAAATGCCTTTGTGGAAAAATCAGCAGAGACGCCATAACATTGCATTTCTCTGCAGCAATAAACTTTTAGGACTTGTTTTCTATTTTTCATACCAGTACACAATTGAAGAGTTCAGATGCAAAAACCTCTAAGTCCACCTGACATAGTTTTTAAATTGGCAATATTTAAATAATTTGTCATTTTTTGATTTATTCAGTGACAAAAAACCTTTTAATTGTAGTAAAGGTGAAAAAATTAGAAAAATAGAAACTTAATAAATAATGCTGTTTGTTAATTGATGCTTTTTTTCATATGAACTTAGAGGTTTTTGCATCTGAAATATTCAATTGTTAATGCCGAAATACATTTCATTTAAAGCAAATATTTAATATTTTGCACGTGAACATTATATTATTTTGTTATTATTGCATCTATTGTCAAATCTGAAGATGAATGATGTCCTTGAAACATGCATCATGTTCACTGTTAGGAAATTCTAGTGTTAAAAGATAAACAATAACATCAACATCTGAAATCCTGCCACTGTGGTGGCCGATCACATCATGCTGGCAACACATTTTCTCTGGTTTGTGATTCTAATTGGCTCTAGCTGTGCCGGCATCCCAGAGTCATCGAAGCTAGAGAGGCCAGAGCATCTGTTGATCTGTCACGCTGTCATCATCATCACCACTCAACTGTATGTAATGTAAACACCTCAGATACTGTATGCCTGCTTGGGTACATGTATAGTGCACAAACCATTTACATATTCGCATAAGGGCAGATTGTTTAAAATGGCCCAAGCACAAATAAAACTGTACTATAAACTATGTATTTTTTATCGAACAGTTATGTTTGACAGAGATGTGTGGAGTGTGGAGAAAGTGAGTGGGGGGGGGCTGGAGGGAGGGAGGGATTCAGAGTTTAGCAAAGAGAATCCCGCCAGGTGGGTGCCAACACAAGAAATAAAAATATTTCAGTGTTCAGGGTCTGGAAAACATTAGAAAAATGTGCACATGAAAGTTTTATTCTTGTGTTATTACTGCACATCCGTGGCCCAATGTTAGTGACAAATGGTCCACTATATTTCATGCACTTGGTTCATTCTCCTGCCGACCACCCGATAATACTGATGTCTGATGTCCTGCCTCAGCCGCATGACGTGCTGACATAGCAGGGTTCCCACCGATACCCCCTCTTCATATGGAATAATGAAATTGGATGAAGCAGCTTACTGTACTTGGCCCCTTCTCTCACCATGGTAGTGGGTGCCTATTTGAGATAACGTTAATGAAGGGGACTGTAGCCGAGAATAGACATGTCTTATTGGCGCTGGCAGAGGTGTGTGTGGTGGTGGGGGGGGGGGCTCTAACAGCATTTATTCCCATTAATAAGATGGAGCACTTCACAAGAGAGACTCTCTGGAGGTCGGCGGAAGATCCTGCGCCTTAAAGGTGTAGTCCGTCATTCCGGAGAATGCTTGTTTGTTATTTGAACAAAACGAAAGCGCTGCTCTTTTCAATGCCATAGGGTGCTCCCTCAGAAGCTTCGCCTGCACACTTCGGAAATGCATTGTGAAGGCCAGGATATTGTTGTATGGTGCGGTCTGCACCACTTGGTTTGTGTTCCTATTTACAGAGCCATTGCTGTGTAGAAAAACCTAATTCTTTTTTCAGCATGCACAGAGAACAGGCAGCTATTAGATCGAGTTCACTGAATTTTATAAACATTTTATTATGTGTTATTGTATGCTTAAAATCGCTGACTATACTTTTAACAACATCGAAACAAGTTTATTTTACCCAGCAACCTCATGGACAGCCCCTGAGAAATGGCTGTCGAAACAAACTCCATAACCTTGACGAAACAAAGCCGAAACAAAGTGATCAAATGATCACCTTTAAATCGCTGCTGGTAAAAGTCAAAGGTCGTTTTGTGGAAAATTTGATTGATTTGTCGATTTTGTATTGACAGCTAACTACTGTAGAAAATCAGTGCAGTGCTACTGTATCTTTCATGGTGGATTTTTGCCTTCATCTCCCTGCTAAAAACACCAAGATGGTGCATAGGATCACAGCGGGATGTGATAAGTGCTGAGCATTATAAGGAACAATGCGCTATCGCCATACAGTGGAGAGATGTGTGTGGTGATCCCAATTACCGTGCTGCTATAGAGCATGTTTTCTAGGCCAGTGATATTTTAACCTTGTGCTAGATGTGAGATCAATGGCAATCACCCCCTTATACTTCTGTATGTAAATATTTCTGCTAGTGGTATTATGGTGCATGTCACTGCTTATTAGATTCGTGCATGATATTAAAATGCCTATGGCAGAGTGCCTTGTTAATGAGCACACAAGCATATTATTATGTTTCTCATCATTATTGGCCATTAAAGTCTTGTTTTCTACAGCATACAGTAAGGCCTCACACAGCGACCGTGGGGTCCGTAAAGTGTCTCTATTTTAATTTTAACCACTAGATGTCGCACGGGGGGAGGACGAGGGGAGTAGGTTAAAGGGGTGTTGTTGGTTTCCATGTGAAATGTAGGCTGTAAAGCCCTTTGAGACTACAATGTGATTAAGGGCTATTTAAATGTACTTGACTTGACTAGAGTACCAGCATCTCAGACAAAAACAAATGCTTTGTTGTCCACACACACACACACTCACACACAAACACACACTTGCTAGCATCTACAGTATGAAAACAAAGAAATACAGGTTATTTTTACAGCACGCACAGAGAATGGTAGGATGAATTTTACAAAAAGTGTATTATCTTAAAATTAGCTTTGTTTAAAATGTTGTATAGACCACCTTTTAGAGGCTCACAACAAGTCCAATAGGCTTGTTGTACAAATCATTATTTTAATAAAAGAATCGCCTGCGGCAATGGAAGGCTTGTGTTGTTGGTTATGTTTGTTGTTGTCCCACCTCCCCACCCAAACAATGTTTCTCCAGAATGACTGCCTTTAAGCCAATGGTTGCACTGATGCAAGCCGACAGTTGTTCATGTGTAGTAGAAGTACAAACTGTAACGTGGGGAAAAAAAGATTCTGTGATTCTATGCAGTTTTTATGTCTCGGTGACCAGTGAAAGTGCAGTTATGGCTTTTTCCTCATTCATTTAGATACAGTGTCATCCTATAGTAATAACTCCCTGGAGGCGTTAGCAAAATGGCTGCCGAGCAGCCAGACAATGCCTATATGGACTAACTCTAACGGTTTTACACTGGTCCGCACTATGTGATATCCATTCTCTCAGCAGTCACGGTTTCTTTGACAGTCGCTGACCGTGCTGTTTATTTTACGACCCCACCGCCCCGACTTGATTTGTACAGCTTGAAGTGGTGGACCGCTATAGATGTATTTGCATTGCCCCTAAAAATAAATAAATAAAAAAAAAAGGAAAAGCACCAAAATCACTCACCCATTGTCGTTTGATAGTGCAGAGTGTATTTGGTTTCTCCCAGATAAGGCCTGAGCACACACACTACTCCGATTCATTTGGATCATTTGTACACACACGCACAAGCATGTGCGGCTCCAATCCGCTCGGTCAGGGTCTCGGCGGCGGCAGCAGGGGAGCGCTTTATTCCACCTCTGGCACCAACCCACAGGGGTGGTGCTTGCTGGTGGCCTACGTGCTGCCCGGTGAAGGTTGAAGGGTGTCCTGTACCCCGGGGCTGCAAGTGCCGCCTTGCGTAAAGGACACACAGAACACAAGGTCTATTTGTCTACGCTCAAACAGGCCCCAGAACACAGGCAAAGGCCGCTGCGGCAACTACCGATCCTTATTTAGACGACAAAAGGAGATATTGTCATTTGTTTAAAAAGAAAAGTCATTTATAAAAGGATTTACGAATTGATGATTACAGGGAAGCAATTAGATGACCTTGTTAGACAGTAAATTAACAAAATGGACATTCTAAGGTTTAAAAACAACAAATAAAACATCAAAGGCTTGATAGACTTTCATAATTTATTAATTATTTATGTTGTTTATACAATAACATGGTTCACATCTGGCTGAATGTTCATTTGGTTGCTGCCTTAAAGTGTAGAACAAATTTGTAAAGTTCCTTCATTACAGCATCTAGTCTGTGTGTGCTTGTGCGCGTGTGCGTGTGCACGCATGTGTGTGTGTGCGTGTGTGTGCGCTCGCGTGTGCATGTGCGTGTTTTCACATGATAGGCGACATGACAGAATATCCGCTCATTATCTGACTAAGTGTGCGGAATGAACTTTTTACAAGAATGGCTAATGATGTGTTCATGTAATTATAATAATTATCATCTATATGAACAGTCTGCATGAAGGCTAAAAGTAATACTATACTTGTTGGTTGGCATATAGTGATTTGATTGCAACAATCTTTTTTAACAGTACAAATTGTCAGTCCAAGCACAAGTGACACAAACCTTTATTCCATTATTTACTTAATGACTATATATTCATGTATTATGGATGGGACGATATATTATATTATTGTTTATCATGATAAAAATACTGACAATAATTGTATCGTGGTGAATTTCCATTATTTGGATAATCATGAATATTCTCAATTTAGTATGAATATTTTCATATATATCTTTGGTGATTTCACATGTGATTCTAGCTCACTTGTACAATTAGCCTGCATATTTCCAGTCAATCTCCACTATGGCTGAAGGCTCGGCTTGACCATTGTGTCCCAACATTAAAAAGATAAACCAGATTGGTTGAAATACTTGTTTTAAAACAAAAATAACTGCACAAAAATATACAGTATGTGTCATGATACGACACATTTGTAACATAACAAAATGTAAGAAAAAGTGATTTTTAGAAAAGTTGAATTATACTTGACTTAACTTGATAATAGTCTATTGCAATTATTTTGGCCAGGATCATCGTGACATAAATTTTATCATATCGTCCCACGCCTAGTATGCATGTACTGTATGTATAGCGATAAACGGTATATGTTGGATGAGAAAAGTGTGTTTCGATTTCTAAATGTCTCTTAATAGAAGAGAAAACTTAACGAACACCACACAACATTGCAGACAGTATGTGAAGCTGCAGACTGGGTTTAGGCAGCATGCCGGTGGTGAGTAGGGTTGAGTATCGTTTCGGTTTTATATATACGATTCCGGTACCAAATCGATACTTTTAAAACGGTTCCGGTTCCTAATTTGTGTTTTAATTTGTTCCGGTAGAAACCGATCATATAGGAACCGGTGTGATTTTGGCACCGGGTTTCGGTACCCAACCCTAGCGGTGAGGCCGTCTCGCTAGCGCCAACACGGCAGAAAGCTGAAGTCGGCCTGCCTCTGTGGTTTTAAACAAAAGCAGTTACTTACTTTCAGCGCGTAGTAATGTCACCGAGCTTTACTGTTGGTTTACCGCTATGCTCTGATTGGCTTCCCGCGACACCAAAAAAAAAAAAAAGAACTGTCTGCCGTTACATTGGCAAGTACTGCCGCTTCTAGAAGCGGAGCGGTTATACATGTTTTGAAGGGCTTGCTATGGGGCCCCCGCTACCCTGCGACGATATTCCCCGCTCGCATTTTCTTTGGCGCTCAGCCTCGGACCGGTTGGCCTGGTTTCATTCGCAGTCTTGGAGGAGAGGGGTGGTGACGGGGGTCTCGCGGCGGTGATCCCGCCGGCTATTCCTGCTGACTGCGGTGAAGGCCTCTGCATTGTCGCCCGCTTTCCCGCCATCAGCATGACGGATTATTATGATTTAAATTGACCGTCGCTGGGACAAGGACGGGGACAAGGGACATTTGTCCCTGTGCACGCACACACACGCACACACGCACACACACGTACAATTACCCATGTATACACTCACACACATACAGTACACAATTACTCTTGTACACACACACACACACACACACACACCTGTACACAATTACTCTTGTACATACAATTAATAATGTATGCACACACAGACACACACACACACACAGCCAGGGTAATCCAGACAGGTTGGAGAGTTACTTCCTCCTGACTGTCAAGCGGTGGCATCTTGAAGCCAGAAAGACATACGACAAAGTCATGTCAATATACTGCGGGCACTCGACACAGGAACAAGAAGGCGCTGTGCGGCTCGTCAAGCATTTGAGGTGCCGTTTGCCTGCAGGTGGAGGGGTGAAGCTGTCGCACTGACATTGAGTTGACGGAATGAAAGGAGCAGGTGATTTGTGTTTGTCTAAAACAACTGATCCCATGAGTGGATGCCTTGACAGGATGAATGGGCAAAGAAACAAAACAAAAACAAATGATTGGGAGATGTAACGAGCGGGTGATATTTATCTGTGTGCATCTGGGCTTCATTAACTGTGACTATAGTTAACGATTTCATGAAAGTAGTCGTTGTGCAAGGTGCACTCGTTGAGATTGCGAATACTTTGATCTGAGCTAGTTTAGCATATGTACTGTACTGTACTGTATGTCTGTTGAGAAGGCCACTACTAATAGAACTAAATGTTATGATTGATGTGGGCTGTGTTAATGCAGTTTAAGCAGATATACAATGTTGAATATACCGTAATATAGTCAGTATTTGTCAATATGCCTCTGCAGCCGTGTCACCAAGACAAATTCCTTACCATATATTACACTTGGAAATGAGATTCTCATTCTGTTGAACAAGATTAAACAGGTCCTGGTATATATAATAACATGGTGTCGCTGAGCAGCTACTATATGAACAGGACTTTGATCTGGTTTGCTGCAGCGGTAGTTTGTCATAGCTTGTGACCCCAGGGCTATCTAAACAGCAGCAGGAGGAACCTTCATCATCACATTTATCCGTCACAGGCTGAAAGATGGATTCCCTACCAGTACGCCAGGTCATAGGTTACCTCCCATCGTGACTTACAGTTCACACATAGGCCAAAGGGCCTCTTAAGGAAGTTACACATTTGTATGCAGGCACACACCCACTTTCTGGCTTACTAAACACTGACTACACAAAGGAGTTTGATCCCTATAAAAGTCTATACTATTGTATTACCTGCGGTTTGTATTTACTGTGTTTGTTGGTACAGTATTTTTTGGTATTAAGGCATTTCTGTTAAAGGCTATAGAGAAATATATTGTACACCGCTGAACAAATAATTTCTTGGATGGATAGCCACAGCTTTGGAGTTCTTCTTACCAAACATTTACAATAGGATGCAATCAAATAATTAAGCTTTATTGCTTTTGTTTATATGGAACTCTATCTTACTTTATACCTTTTTAATCAAAGTAAGTATTTGTTTGCTTGCCAAGCACATTTTGTATCATTATCACAGGAATGTGTCACCATTTTTCAGGGTGAACCAGACCAGCAATGAAGTAGCAATTGTTGTCTAGTTTTTTGAAAACACCCACTGAACAAAAACGCACAAGGTCAAGGAATGAATCTGGGCACAAAGACAGGTCCTCTGTAAAACCAAGTAAAAGTCAATCCTATTTGTCTGGCTACAGTAAAGATCCAGGAGAGCTCTGGAAAGGTGAATGCATTGTCTCTCATTTCCACTCATTAGATTCCTAATAATGAAGACGGGTTTGCTGCTAGCAAGAATCTACCCCCTACCCCCCAATTGGGAATACTTCGCTCGATTTTTCCCGATGTGACCTCATCTAGATTGATGTGATGTGACAGCGGCTCCGGCACTCAAATCACTGCGATAAGTAGGTTTATAGACTTGCACAGGAACGCGCAACAGGCTAATGTTGCCTGGCAACCAATGTAGTTCCAGAAGAAAAAAAAAGAAATACACGTAATCAGGACTTTTCTTGTCAACACTGGTCCTCGTCAAAAGCTGCAGCAGACGCGCCAGGGTTCGCCACACACACACACACACACACACACACACACTCACACACCTGTTTTTTTCCTCCCGCTCGCTTGCCAAGAAGACAGTCTGAGCCTTATTGGCTATACCAGCTTGGCCAAGCATGGCGCCGCCCATTATCGGGCCCTAAGCAGGTGCTGTGATGTAGCGGTCCTTGATCACAAAGCAGATTTGTGTCGTGTGCACGCCGTTCAATCCATTTTTCAATTTGGTCTCCTGCCTGAGATAAATTAACAGATGTCAATTGATTTTCCTCCTCAACTGTTGTGAGCCTTGTTTACACCTGACAGCAAGGACTTCATAGCTATACGTTATAATTATCATCGCTTTCTATTAGGCTAACAACTGAAGGCAGTTGTACAGTAGCATACTTCTAATTTGATGTACGTCTTCACATTTTCTGCTCTGTATGTCGAGCTAATCGACTGATCATCTGTTGTGGCCGGGGAGCGGTCTCGCACTGCAATCAATGTGTAGAATGGAAAATGTAGCGGTGAGGCGTCGCACATACAGCATTTATACCAAAGTCTCACCACTCGACAGCCATCTTTGAAACGCCTTGGGCGGTTATTTAGGAAGACCGTACAGGCAGGTGGCTTACGTCAATGCAACCACACGATTGGTTAAATAGGTTAATTCTTGGCAGTTATAAAGCAGACGATTGGCTCGTTTGGATCATGTTATGTGATCATGTCATGTTATTGTTTGTATATGTTCCTCCAACTGCCATATTTGCGTTTCGTAATTCTCCCATAGAGCGCCATGTAACATGATCTCAGTGGCATCTCGCCTCAGTAGAGTGTCTCTGTCTTCACTCTGTACACCCCTGCAAGCCTCGCATCTTTTCCTTTGTCTTGTCTGCTGTGCTGCAGGTCTCCAGCACAGCAGAAACAAAACGCCATCGGTGTTTGCCACCCCGACACCCTCTATGTTCCTCCCCACCTAACCCTCCCTCCCTCCCTCCCTCCCTCCCTCCCCAGGAGCTTCAGACTCAACTTGACGGCGACACAAAGCCTCCGGCGCTTTCACAGCCACCGCCGTCGCCGCCGTTCACCAGCTGGTTATTATCGCTATAAATACCTATATTAGCCCCGGTGTAGCCCGACGCCATCACACCCCTAACGACGGTAGTCAAGCAGCAGGAATATGCCCTTGCGTGCACGCTGTCACGATCCATTTAGTTGAACTTTGGAGAAGTAGGAGCCAATGCATTGCTCGGAGATAGCACCCCTCTGACCCCGCCTTCCCCAATCTACAAACCTACAAGATGAACCCTGTTCCTGCCACAAACACACACAGACCCCTGAAGGTGTTCAGCACTAATTTGCTCATCATCATCATCATCATCATTATCATCATCATCATCTGTGGGTTCTCTTAATTATTGTAGTGATGACATGACATTATCTCCCTTTAGTTTTTTGTTCCTTTCAGGCTTTATAAGCCTGTTCCTACGCTGGAAGTAGATGTCAATGTTATTTTATTTATTTTTAACTAGATCTTCTTGCAGACTCTGTGCCTTGAGTGTGTTCAGTGGGTTCGTGTGCAAGTGTTAAATGGACTTAAACACAGAGCGTGTTGTAGAGTAGTGATCTTCCTTCGTCCCCCAGCCATTACAAGGTCAATGTGAAGGTGACAGATCGCTGCACAGAGCACTTAAAGCTGGCCACACACTGCAGGATATTTAGCACGATTATGGGTCCGATTTGCCCCTCCCAACAATCGCGGGGGGCCAGCTGGCCGGAACCGATCATCTGCCCAAATGATCCTGTAGTGTGTTGGGTGTTTACAGACCAAATATTATCGTTGCCGACTGCTCGAAGTCTCCTAAAATTTTAATCGTAATTCCGACTTAAAATCCTGTAGTGTGATGGGTACAGCGATTGGAACACCAGAATTATCTAGCAATAGCCAATGAGACGTGAGCTGATTGGGAGTCACAACAACGTCGCCATAAATACTAGCCACCATGTAGGGTAAGTAGCTTCCGTGGCTGTAGCCTACCTTCCAGATCGCGCTGCAAAATGAAATAAACAAGTCATGATTTTTCTGTTTTCTCAGCCATGAGTTGACTTCATCCAGAGTTTTGTTTTGCTGTGCATGTGTAGCACACTGAAGTGCTGCTAAGGCAATGATGAACTGTGTATTGACGGCATGATTGACAGTCCACCGCCCTGTTTGTTTTGTGAGATCTGTTGTTTTGTTGTTTCTGTGAGATCCCACGTCCCTGGAACCTCAACTCTGAAATGGTTTGGGATAATCGGCAAGTGTGTGGTCCTGCAACTTGAGGGTAAGTCATCCTTGTGAACGCTTGCTAACTTTTAGCTCAAATCACAACAAATTCCCTCAGAAGCTCCGCCTTACAAATTGGAAATGCATTGCGAAGCCAAATGGCATTGTTATTGTGAGGGGTGTTTGCCACTTGGTTAAAGGCATGGTCAGTCATTCTTGCTAACTGTGAGCTCAAATCAAAACAAATTCCCTCAGAAGCTCAGCCCAACAAAATTAAAATGCATTGCGAAGCCAAATTGTTGTTGTGAGGGGTGTTCGCCACTTGGTTAAAGGCATGGTCAGTCATTCTTGCTAACTTTGAGCTCAAATCAAAACAGCCACGGTGCTCCGCGGCGGCCCTTCACATGTCAGTCATTCTTGCTAACTTTAAGCTCAAATCAAAACAGCCACGGTGCTCCGCGGCGGCCCTTCACATTTCAGTCATTCTTGCTAACTTTGAGCTCAAATCAAAACAGCCGCGGTGCTCCGCGGCGGCCCTTCACATGTCAAAACGCATTGCGAAGCAGCGTAGTGCTACGGCTTTGTTGATACGGGCAGTGGTCGCAATTCAAATTATAATTTTTTTAAATGTTTTATATTTACGGAGCCAGGGCTGTGTAGAAGTATCACATTATTTTTTCATCACGCAAAGAGAACGCTAAGCTATACACAATAGCAGCAAGTCCTTCCGATTACCCTCCATGTTGTGGTGTGCGAGAATTGTTTTCATGTCCATTTTTGTACTGTATAGGTTAGTAGTTATACTATATGTAATCCAATTTGAGGATGCGTCTTTAATTACATAGAGAGAGGGACAGGAGGGAGGGGGTGAGAGAGAGGGAGAGGGGGAGAAAGAGAGAGGAGGAGAGAGAATGAGGTGGGAGAGAGAGAGAGAGAGGTAAAGGTAAAGGTGTTTTTATTGTCACATACATGTAGCGATATTCATCCTCTGCATTTAACCCATCCCTCAAGGGAGCAGTGGGCAGCCGCTGTGCAGCGCACGGGGACCAACTCCAGATTGTAGCCAGTGTCTCTGGTCACAATGCACTGACTGGAGAGATTGAACCTGACATGTTTTTTGGATGGAAGAGAGAGAGAGAGAGAGAGAGGGGGGAGAGGTGTATAAATGTGTGTGTGTGTAGCACACTATAGCACACTATACAGCACACATTTGTTTGCAGGGGGCTCAGATTTGTCACTCGCTTGTGTGTGTGTGTGTGTGAGTGCGTGCGCGCTTGTATGTTGTGTCCGAGCAGGATAGCTCCGTAGGAGTACGTTGGTCGAGTT
>JAOEGT010000013.1:399474-410436 GCA_025447795.1 Speoplatyrhinus poulsoni
GTAGGTTGTAAAGCCCTTTGAGACTGCAATGTGATTAAGGGCTATATAAATAAAATTGACTTGACTTGACTTGACACACACACGCACACGCGCACGCACGTGCGCGTGCGGGAGCGGAGGGGCAAAGGGAGGAACGGACGATACGGAGAGATGAAAACGAAGCAGCAGCAAAATGGCAGCCGGGACAGACCGGTATCGCCTTCAATTACGACAGGCATCGGAGCGCTGCCGAGGTAGCAGATGAACAGAGAGCAGGGGCCCGGCCCTGGGCTGGGAGGAAGGGAGGGGGGGACTTGGAGGAAGTCATCCACTGATAGCCGATGATCCTTGGGACACCACACCGCCATAGATGGAGCCGTCCGACGGTCAGGTGTGACTGCATGCGCTGGAGCTGGTCAGTTTCCGCTCCAGCGCATGCAGGACCCAGATCGTGTTTTCCGTACTTTGGTTTGATTTTTCCAATTCAGGGAACGTTACTTTACAGTACTTCCCTTTAGAGGTGGCATCTGACATGCTGGGGAAACAAAAAAACTGTGGATATTCTAACTATATATTCTAACTCCATCAAAACAAACACACCTCTCCCTTAACAAGTGTTGGGCAAGTTACTCACTAATAGTAATAAGTTACTATTTACATATTACTCCTTCAAAAATGTATAATATTACTTTACTTATTACTGGGTATTAAAAGTAATTAGTTACATTACTAGTTACATTACTGTATTACTTTCAAAATCACTACCCTGCCTTGCCCCCTCTGAGAAATGACAGCCAGCTCATTTTATAACCAAATCCTCTTTATTGGAACAACTATTAACCTTAGGAGTCAACAGTCAACAATCAGCCAACGTGAAAACATTGCAGCCTCTCAAACCAGATGATTGGACAGGTCGGTTCAATTAGCCTACCATAAGTTTACTATGACAAGAAATCTCGTTCTTGCAATGCAGTAATGCAGCATTACTTGGATACGTAATTGCAATATTATTAGAGTTTTGGAAAAAGTAATTAGCTACACTATTGGAAAATGTCATGCCCAACACTGCCCTTATATGGTGCTTCCTCAGACCTCAGAAGCTCTTCCCCCCCCCCGCCTTCATTGTACATGCATTGTAAAGGCTGGGATAGTGTTGTGTGGTGCGATCTGCACCGCTTTCTTTGATTACCCATTTACAGAGCTTAGTTAGTTTTTGTTTTCGTTCCGGTCAGCGGAAGATCAATATCTTGATAGAATATGATAATTTTGGGGAAATACGCTGTTCACCTCCCGTTCCATCTGCTGCAGCAGGCGTTGTTGACATTGCAGATGGTTTCTGCATTTGGCTGGATATGAATGACATCCAGTTCAGCACCACTATCGACCAGCCATGGCTATATTGTGCATGAGAGTGAGGGGAGGAATGGATTGGAAATTGCTTCCATGTTGTCAGGCGTGCTCGAATTACCAGGACCACATTATGTTGGACGTCAACATGGGATTGGTGTTTCCAACTAAGACGAACAGGGTGTGCTTTATTGGGGACTTGCTGACCTTTGTAGGGCTTGTTGACCTGCGTGTTTCCCCCTAAATAGACAAGGAGCTGCACTGGGAACTGGTAAATATGCAGTGGTGGCTATGGCCTTGGTGTAGGACTGCCACCTTGAGGGATGGGTTAAATGCAGAGAATCAGTTTTGCTACGTGTATGTGACAATACAAAATACAAGCACCTACAGCAGCACCTACAGCAGCACCTACAGGAGCACCTACAGGAGCCCAAGCCTGGGGGAATAGAAAATACATCTTGCGGTGTGCTGAACTACATTGATTTTGATGTTACAGTGTGAGCCATAATGAAGATGCACTTATACGCAATCAAGCTAAGTACAGAAAATAGCATAAACTATCCTTAGGGACAAGTAGCTCCAGTATACTTTCTTCATTTAGTCATGAAGTGAATACAAGTGAAAATATACTTTTTTTATTTTTACTTTTTTTACATTTTGAGCTGCTGGCAGCTGTACAACCTATAAGGTGTCAGTGGTTCCCATGGGGATGAAACCGAGAAGGATTGCTAAATGATACAGTTTGATCCAAACAGCAGAACAACTAAATCTTTTTTTTTTTCCTGTAAATGTGTTGGTTAAACACAATTTTCCAGTGTAGTTTGTGGGTGTATAGTTTTGAGTGGCGTGTCTTAACAAGCTGGGCTTTTGCATTCATGGTAAGAAAGGTGCACGTTTTATCATGTGTACCACTAGATTTGAATGGTGACACAAACAATACCTACATTGTTGAACAGGATAGCATGTTTTTTTCAACACCTCCACAAACATAT
Organism: Speoplatyrhinus poulsoni; assembly: GCA_025447795.1. Taxonomy (NCBI): domain Eukaryota; kingdom Metazoa; phylum Chordata; class Actinopteri; order Percopsiformes; family Amblyopsidae; genus Speoplatyrhinus; species Speoplatyrhinus poulsoni. The sequence goes on from JAOEGT010000013.1 coordinate 401,793, forward strand.
TTTTAATCAAATAGCGTCACTGGTAACATTCTAGCTCACGGTAACACCATGCCAGCCTTTATTGTTTTTATCTATGTTACTGTAAACAGAGATTTGTGAATGGATTACAATTATTCAGAGTGTAAATATTATTCATTGGCACCACAATAAATAATGTTGGACAATTGTTTTATATTGTGGCTTTTAACATGCCCCATTACAGACTAATGTATGTGCAACGGTGGCCAGCAGGTAGCTGTGCAGTAAAGTTAATCCTCACTCTCCAACACCTCATAGGACGCTCTGGCGACGCAGGCCAGGGCCCATGGGTTTTTGGCCTGCCTTGTAGGAGCATCCGCTCTCTGCGTGGGAGATCGGGGTTCGATTCCCCAAAAGGGGACGGACGATCTCCATCACATATGCATTAGTATTACCGTATCACCATGATATCACGTACTATCGTGTTCCAGTTTGACTGCAGGAGGGATCCGTTTCTAGACCCAGGAACATGCTTAGTTCACGTCCGATTCATCGTCTACGCCAGTGGTTCTCAAACTGGGGGTCGGGACCACCCGGGGGGTCGTGAGACACAGATGAGGGGGTCACAAGATGATTTTCAGAAATGAAATGAAAAGTAATCAAAATTACTTTGATGTATTCTACTACTAGGCTTTTTTAAAATACTATCAAATAGTAATATGGCTGTTATTCTTCTACCACCTCTGGGGATAGCATGTGTTGCGAGTCTCTGGCACTGAGAGCTGCCGTGTGCCTTGTGGTGTACTGGAGCTCTTAGCCGCCTGTTGACCTGAATCTACGATTCCCCCAGCCTGGGATGAAACTGCTAACTGATCACCTGGGCTCCTGCTGAGCTACTGTAAAGACACACAAACACGTGCGCTTGTGACGTGCGCATGTTGCATGTCACAGGGTAGACGGCAAATGCAGCTGTGATACTCCATTAGTTTTGTTGCCATGGCATCAAAAGCCGGCATGACAAACAAACTGAATCACAGCAATGAGCTTACGGGCCCAACACAAACATTATGCTCCAGGGAACTTACTGTGTGTGTGTGTGTGTGTGTGTGTGTTTACTGTAGCTCGGCAAGCGCTCCGGTGATAGCCTGTCATTTAGCAGTTTTATCACAGGCTGTATCTGCGTGTGTGTGCGTGTGTGTTTGTGTGCGTGTGTGTGTGCATACATACTGTACGCATGTGTGTGCGTGCGTGTTTGCATGTACATTATGATGGCAGAGAGCCATGCTGCTGCCTTGCCAGAACACAGATGCGCCCTTATTAGGGGCGAGCGCGGCAATGACAGAACTGCATTAGCGTGATGTATGTGTTGTTAGCCAGCAAGCAGCTAATTCCAAATTTAACACCTGATTCGCACGACGCAGTCACACCTGAGTGCAAGCCAAGATTTACTACCCTTGTCAGGACACTGATGGCTTTTATAAGTAATTTTTCGGAGTCCCCGATTCATTCCTTTTGGCGTCGCTGGTAATGAATTATGATTCTGGGTCAGGATTCGGCTTAAAAGCAAAATTACAGTAATTTGGAAAGTGGCCTGGCATTGTCACTGCACTACCAGGAAAGCCTGTCTACCTGTGAGGTTTGTAGTTTGACAGTAGTTTGCCTGGTAGAAGTGTTCATTGTTTGTTGCTATTTGCTACAGTCATTACTGTAATAATTGTGTGTTCTTGACAATAGATAGCCGAAGTAACTTCTACATTATGGGACCTTAGTTTGGAATAAAAATACGTATGGTAGTCAAAGGCGAGAATAACATTATTTTTAGATCCCGTTTGCTTTGTGACACAAAGCACACATATGATGTTTGACTATTTAAAAGAAAATTCTTTGAGTCAAGAAAGTCTCAGTTTGTTGTGCATTTGTTGAAGTATAAGACTGTGAAAGTAAGTTAGTAAGACTACTAACCGAGTGTTGTGTAAGTGTCATGACGTTTTCGCGCCACAATCCCCAAGCTGAAGAAAGCATTGGACCTCGGCACTCTTTGGCGTGTACAGGTGATCATACACTATACGTGTGCATTGCGTGTTCTTCAGTGCGGCGGTGCTAGATGTGATTCCGTGTGCGAGGTAGCCATGATGGAAAACAAGGGTGTGATCCATGTCGAGAACCCACAGGCCTTTGTCCACTAACAGGTTGTGTGATTCTGAACAGGTGTGTGCACGCGTTGCCTTGAGCCATCTGGCTTCGCTATAGACGTCCCAGCCTGCTATTTGTCCCTTTTTATACCTCTCACCGGGCAAGGGGTTTGCTACGTGTGCGTGTGTGTAATGTGTGTGTGTGTGTATTTTGTGTGTGTGTCCATGTGTGTGTGTGACCAGAGTTCGGTGCTTCTGTGCGGCGTAATGTCTGCGGTCATCTTCATATATAATCACAGCGGTGTCTGCAGCCCGTCTGCTCATTGCTGACCAAGGATAGCTCGCACCGACATTGACCTTTTGCACCCCAACCCCAATCTCCTTTATATACTGCACACGCACACGCACACAATGCAGTCAGGGTCATACACATGCACATGCAAACTCATTAAATTATGTTCACCCACCCCACCCTAAAAGCTAAATGTCTATTCAATAATACTTCTCTTTGGTTGTGTATTAATTTTAATGAGATTAATTAGACATACTATCAATTTGACATAATCATTATTGTAAATAATTTATTAATAAATAAATGTTACCTGACAATAACGTGGAGGTGCAGATGTTTATTGACTTTTACATTTAATGTTCGAACATTGATTATTATTTACTCTAGTACTACTGTAGTACTAGTACTCTAGTACTGTATGTTTTTGTTAAAACACAGTTAGGTTAAACTTTAAGTGGCTAAAGAAATCAAGTTGCAGTACCTGCCTTACTGCTAACCATTTGCTTTACCATGTGAGTAAAAAAATGAAATTAAATCACACAACTTCTTATAGATGTGTGAAAATATATAATATCTCTCCCTGTGGGTTGATACCTTTAACGCTGGAAAATCTACCGTTGACATACAAATACAGTACCGCTTAACGTACTGTACAGTAAGGGGTTGCCTGTGTAATAATAAATTAGCAGCAATTACATAATTAACACTTTCGAAAAACAGGTGGAGTGGCACAGCTTTAAATTAGATACAATACTAAGACATTTTTATAAAGATTAACCTGTGAATGATTCATACTAATAAGTCTCACCTCTGTGCACGAACTTTGAGGTGCTCAAAAATGTATGATAAAAGTTTGAGCGTTTACTACAAAGTATCCGTTCAAGTAAAATGCCTGCAGTCAGCTATTGCAAAGTAATTTAACTTTCCCAAGCCCCGCCCCTTCTTGCATGTCCTCCAATAACAGTTGAATCTGACGGAACCTTCCGTCAACTGTCTGTTATGCTGTAAAAGCTTTCTATGGTGTTTTGTCCTACCTAGTTACAGTAACTATGTAGGACAAGTGAAAGGGGCAGGGCTTGGGAAATGTAAATTGCAAGCTAAATGTAAGCTAATGCACTTTTTGTCACAACAACAAAGCCGCTTTGCTTCACAATGTGTTTGAATGTGTGGGGCGACACTGCAGAGAGATATTGTGTTGACCTGACCCCTACCTTTACTCTAAGTTGTAAATGGTTAAAAAGGTTTACTTAATATAACTTAAATACCTGTGTCAACAAAATTGTCTATTCTTGTGCATCGGTGACTTTTGCTGCATATTTGTGTTTTTGTTCTGATCTCAGTGAGTGTGCTATCATGCCTCACAAGTGTGTGTGTGTGTGTGTGTGTGTGTGTGTGTGTGTGTGCGTGCGTCTGTGTGAGAACTCGCCTGAAGACTGGAGTCATGCTCCATTAATTAGCACAGCAACCTGCTGACTTTCAAGTGGCTCTCTGTAACGAAACGCTTTGTTATTCAGCCTTTTACTCCTGATGTTAACACTATCAGGCCCGGCCCCACGTTGTGTGACTACATACAGTATGTCCACCGTGTGCATACAGGTCTATGTACGTTCATTTGTGTGTGTGTGTGTGTGCATGGGTTTTGCGTCGCTGTGTGTGTGTGTGTGCGCGTGTGTGTCCCCTCAAGCGGAGGTTTCCTGCTGAATGACTTGGAGGGGATCATCAGCTTGTCTGTCATTAAGAATCCCATCAGATTTGGAATTGCAATCACAACAAACAGCTGTCAGACTGTACCGGTGGTGTGTGGGCGGTCAGTGAGCACATGAAGATTGTAAACAAACAGATTTCTATTGAATATAAGCTTGTTAATTACCAGATGGATATGAGCATTGCTAAACGCCAGATGCCTGTATGAACGCTTAAAGGTAGAGTAAGCAATTGTAAGCGAATTCACTTTTTGCCGCAACAGTGGCAAAGTGGGTAGAGCGGGGTGATAGATGATCCAGAAATCGCTGGTTCGAACCCCGCTAACTGAGTGACTGAGTGTTGAGGTGCCCCTGAGCAGGACACCTAACTCTATCTACTCCCTGTGGTCGGTGTGTGAATGTACAGTACTGTACAGCGCTTTGAGGGCCGGAAGGTTGGCAAAGCACTATATAAATTCTGTCCAAATACTTTTTGGCAAATACATTATCTACTCATGGACTGCTAGCTGCCCAGTCTGTGTGCGTGCTGAACAATATAATCCAGTGTTTCTACATAGCCCTGGCTCTGTAAATGGGAACACATCAAAGTGGTGCAGACCGCACACAACAACAATGTCCCAGCCTAGGCAATGCATTTCCAATGTGGGGGGCGGAGCTTCTGAGCCCCCTTTGTCATTGAAGGCAGAGATGTTTTGATTTTTATACTGTATGTATCAACAAGCTTTTTCCTGACTATACCTTTAAGCGTTTGAACATTTGGAGAAAGCAAAACAATTTTCCTCTGCTATGATTTCGTACATCAGAGGCCCAGGCTAAACTTACATCATAGTCCCTTTCCCAGGCCTCTGACTGGGGTGGGGAAGGAGGGGGGGCGAGAAACATGAAAAGCTCTGAGACCTTCAGCTTGCTCCTCGGCACCCTGGCGTGGGTTCTCTCCTGCCTCAGATGACTCCCGATGACTGCTACTCTCTCTCTATCCTCAACGTTCGCTTCTTCTTCTTATTTTCTTTTACTGGATTTATTTCAAAATCAAATTACTTTAAATTAAATTAAAACTTCCTCTAAAACAGAAAGAATTGTTGATTGCTAAACCTCAACTGGGTGGCATAATGTTCCAATAAAATAATTTCCCACAATGTTTCTCAGGCTGGCTTTGGCATCAGCTTGTCCACTTCTGTATAACACGCATCGCACGTAGCTTGGCCACTTTTACAGTACGCAATCGAGTCAAATTGGATCAAATTACATCCCTCCTACATCGTTTCCCTCCCAATGTATACTATACACGAGTGTGATATGCTCTAAAATGCATCTCACATTGTGTTTGATGAAAGGCTCCTGGTGTGAAACAGTGGGTTTCAGTGTTCTAAGGTGCGGGCAAAACTGTGTTGACTCAAGTGTAATAGTCTCAGCCTCTTGCGTTCGTTAGAACTACGTCACATAAGCAACAATATACTAAAAATACAACTCTCCGGAAGTGACAAAGTCTATATTAATTTGCTGTTTGCCTTGTCACTCACAAAGTCTGTATCTGTAATTCCTATGTGACTATAGTGCAGTACTTAATTTACTTTGTTCAGTAGTTACATTTATTTTAAGCAGTGACAGTAACCTATGCAGATATACAGATATACAAACAGATGTACAATACCTGAGAACAAACATATCGGTGCATTTCTCAATAAATTCTGCTGTATAAGTTTAACGTTTAACTTGGTCATTGAGTTACGTAGTTGGTCGTCGTGCATGTCAATCAAAATACCTCTCCTTTTCAAGTAGGCAGTATCGTGACACAGTTAGCCAGCGCTGTGTCCCAGACATTACGTAGTAAAGCCTGGCTCGGCGAGACTAGCGTAATAAAGGTCCCAGATGGGGTGTTGCATGGCAATCATAACAAACAGTGTTGGCTGGTGCTGTGAGAGGCGACGTGTTGGTGTGGCTGTCTGCTGTCATCAGCCCACAACGCTGTGAGCAGCACCGACAACAGAGACGTCACATGACCTTGTCTGTCCACTCACAGCGAGGAGAATCACCTCCCTATAGTCAGCTTCTGTTGCCACCACATACACACACACGCACACACAGACACAGACACGTGCACACACACACACACACACACACTCACTCAAAACTAAAACACACAGCTGCTGTCACATCTCCAGAATCGCCCCCCCACCCCTCCCATCCTTTATATTTATACCACTGGTACTTTCACTTTTTGCTTCACTTGACAGTGGCGAATGCACATACACACACACACAAACACACGCAAGCACACGCACACACTCACACTCACACACACACCCACATGCATGCGCACACAAACAGTCCCAGAGGGACCTGCTGACCTTCCCTGTCTGCCCTGTTGCACCCCCATCAATGTTAAGTGTCAGCTCTTCCACCCGCTTCTCCCTTCCTTTCCCAACCGATAGATCGACCAACCAACAGACTAACCAACAGACCGACCAACAGACCGACCAACTGACCAACCAACTGACCAACCAACCAACAGACCGACCAACCGACAGACCAACCAACAGACCGACCAACTGACCGACCAACCAACAGACCGACCAAACAACAGACCGACCAACCAACAGACCGACTAACCAACAGACCGACCAACTGACCGACTAACCAACAGACCGACCAACTGACCGACCAACTAACAGACCGACTAACCAACAGACCGACCAACTGACCAACCAACTGACCAACCAACCAACAGACCGACCAACTGACCGACCAACTAACAGACCGACTAACCAACAGACCGACCAACTGACCGACCAACCAACAGACCGACTAACCAACAGACCGACCAACAGACTGACCAACTGACCGACCAACTAACAGACCGACTAACCAACAGACCGACCAACAGACCGACCAACTGACCGACCAACTAACAGACCGACTAACCGACCAACTGACCAACCAACTGACCGACCAACCAACAGACCGACCAACTGACCAACCAACCAACAGACCGACCAACTGACCAACCAACTGACCAACCAACCAACAGACCGACCAACTGACCGACCAACCAACATACCGACCAACTGACCGACCGACCAACAGACCGACCAACTGACCAACCAACCAACAGACCGATCAACTGACCGACCAACCAACATACCGACCAACTGACCGACCGACCAAGAGACCGACCAACTGACCAACCAACTGACCAACCAACTGACCGACCAACCAACTGACCGCCCAACTGACCGACCAACCAACTGACCGACCAACTGACCGACCAACCAACAGACTGACTAACAGACCGACCAACCAACTGACCGAATAACTGACCGACTTACCGACCAACTGACCGACCAACTGACCGACCAACCAACTGACCGACCAACAGACCGACCAACAGACCGACCAACCAACAGACCGACTAACCGACCAACCAACTGACCGACCAACCAACAGACCAACAGACCAACAGACCGACCAACTGACCGACCGACTGACCGACCGACCAACCGACCGACCCGACCCAATCCGGCTGACCCTCAGGACTCCGGTCAGAACCGCATCACCGCACCGTGCGTGACCCGTGCGCCAGGAACATTCAGGTTAATCTTTCCAAATTGTGGACCACTGAAAGTGAGGCACACCCTGTACAGCAGTTTGAGACCAGGTCTCCAATTACATGAACACTGCAGGGCTGTACTTCCATGTCGTTTGGGCTTATTACGAGAGCGTTGCCTGTTGAACTGAAATGTGACACACAGAACATTCTCTCTCTCTCTCTCTCTCTCTCTCTCTCTCCCTCTCTCACGTTGTTATCGCCACGTCAGATCTGGCACCTGTCATGTAAAGACTGTAGTGGTGGGGGAAGCAAGAGGGAGTGATGACGGAGAGAGAGAGAGACACACAGAGAGTGATTGGGAGAAAGAGAGAAACGCTTGTCTCTGAGGGAGACGTTTGTACCCCTCAGAGCGACAACACAATAATTAGCATAGTGGGAGAGTGAGCAGCCCGGCGCGAGAGAGATAATCGCAGCGCCTTAATGTCGGCTGAATGCCATTAATCAGCAGCATTACCCACAGTGCTGTGGCTTTTCTTCGCAGTTATCTCATAGCGTTGGGTGATGATGAGACCCCCTTCCCTCTGCCCCTTTCCCCTCCCCCGCCACCATCCCCAATCTTGATCCAGAGCCATGACAGTGTGTGTTTGCGTGTGTGCGTGGTCTCTCTAATGCCTTTTGGGATTGATCGGGGTATCTTCACCCATTGTGGCACAGATCGTCGACCGACACTCATGTAACAAGTGTTACATCACAGTTCTGTTCTGACTGTGGTAAAGTGACAGCTCTTAATGGAGTTAATGGAGCCCCTCCCCATCAAACACGTACACACACACACACACTGTTTATATACTGTATAATGTTCACACGTGGCCTTAGGATAGGATGGCGTCAATGGGGGCGGGTAAGTGCGATGTCCATCCATCCATCCATCCATTCTCTCCCGCTTATCCGGAGTCGGGTCGCGGAGGCAGCAGCTTCAGCAAGGGACCCCAAACTTCCCTTTCCCGAGCAA
>JAOEGT010000013.1:410536-424091 GCA_025447795.1 Speoplatyrhinus poulsoni
GAGAGAGAGAGAGAGAGAGAGAGAGAGAGAGAGAGAGAGAGAGAGGGGGGGGGCTTTGTAAAGATGTTCTCCAGTTACTCTGAGAGATGTATAAAGAATTAGGCTCGGCGGAGGGAGGCGGGAACCTTTTGTGTCACTTATCCAGGTTGGGCAGGGGACGCGCAGGGCTCAGCGCACATTAGTTGGCCACTCCCCCAGGATTCACGGATCATTTCTCTTCCCCGACATGGTACATGCAGCGCTGCCCCGGGGTGCCTGACAGCGTGACACATCGCCTGTGTCGGTCTGTGTGTGTGTGTGTGTGTGTGTGTGTGTGTGCGTGTGTGTGGTAGATAGACGACCTCCACCCATCAAACACCCACAAAAAAACGGACCCCTCAGGGCAGAACATTGTGACCGAGCGGCCCTTTACCACCACACCACCTCCTCCCTTTCACCCCGACAGCACCACCTCCTCCCCTTCCCCCCCACATCACCTCCTCCCGCTTCCTCCCCACAGCAGCACCTCCCCCTTCCCCCCTACACCACCTCCTCCCGCTTCCTCCCCACAGCAGCACATCCACCTTCACCCCCACAGCACCACCTCCTCCCCTTCCCCCCTACACCACCTCCTCCCGCTTCCTCCCCACAGCAGCACCTCCACCTTCACCCCCACAGCACCACCACCTCCCCCATTCTTGCCCTTTAGTCATCGATCAAAATCAGCGATTTTAAGATAATATACTTTGTGTCAAATATAGCGAATGTCTCCTCATGGTCCACTAACTAGCTCGTTCTGTGTGCACGCTGAAGAAATAATCCAGTGTTACTATCAGCCCTGGCTCTGTAAACGGGAAACAAAAGAAAAAAAAAAGTGGTGCAGACCGCACCACACAACAGCAATTTCCCTTGGCAATGTGTGTCCAATGTGTGGGGGCGGAGCTTCTGAGAGAGCACCCAATGGCAGTGAAGGGGGCGGGGCTTCTGAGGGAGCACCCTATGGCATTGTTTTGATCAAGTCCAAACATTAACAGTCTTTCTCCAGAATGAGTGACTACACCTTTAAGAACAGAGTGTGTTTGTATACATGGGTTGTTTTCTCGGAGGAAGAGCTGATTGTGACGTAAATCAAGGTGTGAAAATGCCCCGCTGCGTACTTCCTCCTCTAGACAACAGGTATCAAGTGTTTTTTTTTTTTTGCACTCACAGTGATGTCTCGGATCTACTGAATCACACTGATGACTCATCGTGATTCATTGAGCCATCAGTCCATTGTTTGTGACTGTTCCGACTTTCATTTAAAAATGTAAAAGTTTCATTCATCAGTTCAATGACCTGACTGAATATCAGCATTGAATAAGTCTGACTACATTATTTACAATATAATTGGTGCTTGTAATATAGGAATTAACATGCGTGTGTACCCGAGTTAACGTACAGTACTTGACTTGAATGTATTCATATTTATATTATGTGTTGTTATACGTGTTATATGTTATATTAAAATGGTTTCAATATCATTTGGGTGTAGTATATATACTGTACATTGTTTCTCAAAAAGATACTCTAATTTGTTTGCTAATTTGTTTGTGATCGCTGATTTCTTGGTATGTGTCCTCACAATATCCCTGAACTTGCATTGATCTCTTTTGCATAATCTGGTGTTACTATCAGCCCTGGCTCTGTAAACGGGAAACAAAGTGGTGCAGACCACACCACACAACAACAATTCCCCTTGACCAGTGTCATAATCATTGAGTTGTATGTGAGTTGAGATGTAATGGATGAGAGTAGCCAATGATAATAGTTTCATATTTCAGAAATTGCCTGGATCTAAATGTAGGTATAGCCAATCAAGTTCAATTTCACTTTAAACGTAACACCGGAGGAATAAAACATCTCATCTGATCTCTGTTGGTTGAAATGGCAATGATGGCATGACTGCAAATGTGTATTGGAGGGGTGGAGGATTCTGAGGAGACAGGCACATCTGTTCTATTAGTATGCCTGTTGGCCTGCTAGACCTGAGCAGTCGAGGCAGATGCAGGGTCAAGAGTTTCTCCACTGCCGAAATTAACCATTCACTTACGTGGAGAGAGAGAGAGAGAGAGAGAGAGAGAGAGAGAGAGAGAGAGAGAGAGAGGGGAAGAATTAGAAAATGTGGAGGCAGGGCGCTCGCCTAATCATCAGACCACAGAAACCCACGGTCATCCTCTGAGGCAGATTATTGACGGAAGAGGCGAGCGTCAGGATCAGGGCGGAGCACACTCCGCTGCTCACTGGCGTAGCCACGGGTGTGCCTGTTCCACTCAAAGACAGCTTTTGCTAAAGAGGTTGACTGTAAGGTTGATTATAAATTACTATTTATAATAGCCCAGTTGTTTATTCTACATGTTTTAAGTCAAGAACAACATTACCATCCATCCACCGTAAAAATGTGTATCTTACGCTCAACTTTGTTGCCTGCCCCTGAGAGCATCACACGGGGGACAGTGTAGCTGGTGTCATGCCCAAAAGTGGTTCACCTTCAGCCGCTAATGCGCCAGTAATGTCACAGTAGTTTAACTAAATGAAAAAGAGCTCCCCATTTACTTCGTGTTTGGATCGCATTGCTTGTTACAAGCTGTTTCATGGTCATCTTATGTTTTCAGTCGACAGTCAACATGATAGGATAAAATCCAGCAGCAGAGCAACCATGCTAACTGGCGTTTTAAACCTACAGAGACTTGAGTCAAATTAAATAATGTAATTATTTAAGGATAAGTTGCGCTGTTTTGCCATTTGAAGATGTCAGTAGGCTGTCAATAACATTTCTGTTTAATAATGCTGTGTGTGTAGATTCTTGCCCAAGTTATCTTTTATTATCGTCAAACAACATCCATATTATTTTCATCAAACAACATCCATATTATGATCGTCAAACAACATCCATATTATTTTCATCAAACAACATCCATATTATTATAGTCAAGCAACATCCATATTATTATCGTCAAACAACATCCATATTATTATCATCAAACAACATCCATATTATTATCATCAAACATCATCCATATTATTTTCATCAAACAACATCCATATTATTATCATCAAACATCATCCATATTATTTTCATCAAACAACATCCATATTATTATCATCAAACATCATCCATATTATTTTCATCAAACAACATCCATATTATTATCGTCAAGCAACATCCATATTATTATCATCAAACAACATCCATATTATTTTCATCAAACAACATCCATATTATTATCATCAAACAACATCCATATCCACATTTAAAAATGTGGTCTAGCCGCAACTTCGCTGAAGTGATGCGCTCCTTGTAGGCCCCATGTCTGTTTTTAATATAGGTGATATGTCTAGTAAATAATGATTGCACGTTGATGCTTAAAATAACAAATAAAGATTGGTCTAGTGGCGTTTCTTTTATCTGGCTGCGCTGTACAGCCGCTGCTCTGCTCAGGTGGGCCGGCCGACCAGGTGCAAGGCATTAATCCGGTCTGTTAGCAAACAAGCAGGCCGAGGGCGGCTAATAGAGCGCTGCCAGGGGCTTATGTCTCCTCCATTACCGGGAGCTGTTTCATTTGTCTCCTATAGCGTTGTAGACAGGAGAGAAAGGGGGAGAGGGTATGGCAGGGGGAGGAAGGGGCAGTGGAGCAGGAACGAGGGATCAAGGGGAGGTGGGGGAGAAGAGGAAGTGTGTGTGGGTAAAGGAAGGGGGGGGGACATTGGGGGTTTGCGGGGTATTTACGCACGGAATGGACAAAGGCAGTGGAAAGTACTCGGCTTGGCAACCGAGGTGAGGTTTGTAACAGTGAGGTTTGTGCATGATCAGCAGTACCACACACACACACAACACACAACACACACACACACAACACACACAACACACAACACACGCACAACACACAACACACAACACGCACACACAACACACGCACAACACACACACGCGCACACAACACACACACGCACAACACACACAACACACGCACAACACACGCGCACACACACACACACAACACACACAACACACGCACAACACACACACGCACACACAACACACACACGCACACACAACACACGCACAACATGCGCACACAACACGCACACGTACGCACACACACACACACACACACACACACAGACGTGCACATACACACAATCACACACATGCATGTACACACATATACAGTACACACACACACACACACACACACAGCCTCCTGCCCCCTGTGAACACTCCCCATAGCTCGCTGTCAGTCACATCATGGCGCAGAACGAACTTTGCGTAATGGGGTTTTGTCAGAGCTCCCCGGAGCCAAATATTAGACGGCCCTGGGATATCACCGCACGCCTCCATCTCCCCACTCCTCCTCTGTGGCCTATACAGTAGCTGACAATGTGTTATAGTGCGCCCCCCTTTCCCCCGGTGTTCGTAAGTTTAAAGGGGGGGGGGGGGGTAGAGAAACATCTTAGTATGTGACTTGTGTTGCAGGATCACATTCACATCAAAACAGCAACACCGCAACAGCATTTTTATATTTTGTTTTATAAATCAATATTTTTATAAATGCAAGCTATTCGCCTAGCACATGTTGTATACACTGACATATTTGGGTAGGAAAGGTGGTCTTTTATTCTTTTCTATGTTTTTTTTATTAAGATTCCTGAGCCGCCAAGTCTTTTTCCGTTCCTGGTAGTCTATGGTGGGTTGTGCTGAGCGGTCCATGATTTATGTGTTCATACATCGTATTCCCCCGTGAGGACGGCCCGGGACTCTGAGAACATGGCGCTACACCTGCGTGTCTCCGGGCAGCCGTGCTCCCTATAATGGCCGTTGACACATGCTCAGCGGTAATGATCACCTCGGGGGAAAGGGGAGGGGGGGGTTATGGGGTGCAGCGGGGGTTTCCCAATTATTGCTTCAATGACAGACACCCGCAAGGACAAATTGATAGACCCACCATCGCTGTTATGGTCACGTGGTCTGTCGTATTTCCCATTTAATCTCTCTTATTTGACCTTTACAGCTAATTTCAATTTTAGACAGATTTTTTTCCATTTCAGCTTTTTGTTGAACCTTTTTTTTTATGCCTCAACTTAAAGGTAAAGTCAGTGATTGTAAGTTAATACCCTTTTTGAGTATCCCAGCCTTGACAATGTGTTTGCAATGTGTAGGGGTGGAGATTCTGAGGGAGCAGCCTATGGCATTGAGGAGTTTTTTTATGGGTGTTTATGTTTTGATCGATATCAACAAGCACCAGAAAGACTGACTGACTACACCTTTAATTGGTTACCTTATTAGAAGTGGAATGATAGGTCAGAGATGAAACAGAATTGATGGGACATCTGGGGACAAAGCTGATTTTATAAAACATATTTTCAAAGCAGATAATTGGCTAAAGTACATGTTAGACAGATTTCAAAATTAGTCAAGGCTTTTCAGATCTCCTCAGACAGCAACACAAGAAAATTATATTGTTTTTTAAGATAGAGGATATTTGCTTATGTTAGTCTGAGCTGTAAGCTCTCTGCAGCAGTATGCCTAAACAAATGTTTCTTTGGTGTGTTTTTTCTTCTTTGTTTTTTTTGTTTTCATGCCTTTTATTTGATGTATAAGATGAATCAAGCAACTGTCTGAGCGGGTGACAAAATGTTTACATGCAGAGAAACAAATGCAGCAAATGCCGCTTCTTTTCTGAGCTCACATTACCATTTACGCCTGAGGGGTTGTTTTGGTTTATGAGGGTGCAATATTCCACTTAATCACTTTAACGCAATAGTAATATTGTCTTAATTCATTTGCCCATTTCTGAAGGCAATTGGTAGTCATTTGGTTAAACTACTGTGGTATTAGATTACAGAACCTCTTTAGCAAAAGCTAAGTCTGTGACTGAAACAACAACCGCAGGATTTGATCATTAAAATAAGCGTATATAAACTCTGCATTTATTGGCAGTGAACAGAACAGCAGGGCTCATTGTATTGCACAATGCATGCATTTGTAACCAACTGACATAGAAGCAACACAACGCATTGTCTCGCCGAGAGGCAATTTCACCGCCGAGCCTCTCGACGTAATGTCTACCCAAGCTATTTCAGCAATTAGTCGCTCGCCGCATTTTCTTTCAGGGCCAAAGCAGGACATTTAAGCAGGCCTCTTGAAAATCCCCTCATCTTCATCAGGCCCTTATTTCTCACTAATGAGGTTTATTAGATTACAACTGTACCTCACACGTTAAACAAAAGATTACATTGGCAGAGCTCCACAGGGGAATATGTTTTTATAATAAAGCCATAATGAGTGAAAGTTAGGGAAATGCGAAGCGCTAAGTAGGAGTAAGTCATTGGACATGCCGGGACTGGGGCCATCAGGGCCCCCTCTCTGAGGCGCCTAATGCCGTCAGATAGCTTTAAAATGAAAGTGACGTGACGGACTTAATGAGCCTGCTTCACATTACATGTGACTGGCCGGGGGACTCGTGGCATGCAGGCTCGCTGACTTAATGAGAGGAGATGATAACTGTACACAGGCGGCTTTGTAGCAGAGCGACGCCGCCAAGGGCGGATAAACAGCGAACATACGAGCAGCGCACAACGTCTGAATGTGTTTCCTTAGCCACTTGACACTTGACAGTGCTGTGGGATGCGTTAGCTAAATGTCCGCTCTTGTGGGTATTAGTTGCAGACCAGTGTTCCTCAACCTGGTCCTGGGGAGCTACTGCCCTGCGTGTATTAGATGTCGCCATGCTCCCAACACACCTGATTCACATGAACGGGTCGTTAGAAGCCTGATTTTGACCCACTCATTTGAATCAGGTGTGTTGGAGCGTGGAGACATCTAAAACATGCAGGGCAGGGTTGTGAAACACTAGCTGCGTTTACAAGAACCATATTATATTTTTTTTTACATAAAGCCCAACCTAAATGAAAAGGCTCCATGTAAACACCTCAAACGAAAGAGAAAGGCCCAACCCGACCCAATCATTCAGAAGCAGAGAGGTAGTATAACCCGTTCCATGAAAGAAAAAAAACATCTTCTGCGCATGTCGCTTGTAAGGCTACTAGTACTAGTACTCACTATACTAGCTCCCTTTCATTCATTTCGTCAGGAGCCGCAAATCTCTCCACCAGTCACACAAATTCCTCACTTTCCCCGACGTGCCTGCAACTGTAAGCTAGCTGGTTTTAGCCTTTTTGCTAGCAGGACACGTTACATTATCGAGCCATAATGTATGCATGTTAAACTAATCGATCCCGAATCGATTCATTGCAACGGCGCACGTAAACACCAGACCCGGTTAGGTGACATCCCATGTAAACAGCTAACCCGAAATCTTCAACCGGAAGGATTCCATTTGGAAAGACAAAAACGTTTCCATGTAAACCCATCTACAATGGTTACGAGAAGAAGCAAATGTTGGCGAATCCAATATTTACTTTTCCCAGCTAACTTCTTCCATCTTGACGGGTGGAACTTTGACTTCCATTGACTGGAAGACGAGGAGGAGAGAGAAAGAGAGGGTCAGGGAGAGGATATTTTTGTTGGGGGGGTGGTTGATCGACTGTCCAGTCCTCCACAAGACACAAGTCACACCTCATTAGAAGGCAGTGGGAAAAGAGAGCGCCAGTTATGTCTGCCGTGAAGGCACACCATCAAACAAACACAATGCACTCACACAAGCACACGCAGAAATGCAGACACACACACACACATATAGGCTTCTTCCCCCATGAGCTGACGGGCTGAGTTATGCTGACAGACACCCCTCTCCAAAGAAAGGAGAAATGGGAGGAGAGAGAGAGAGAGAGAGAGAGAGAGAGAGAGAGAGAGAGAGTGGAAGAAGTGAGAAGTGATGGGATGGTGAAAGTTGGGCGAGTTCAGTGGAGGACAACGGGAAGAGAGAGAGAGTGTCAGCGAAGGAAGCAGACAGGAAAAGGGTCTGACGGGGGTTGGGGGGTTGGGGGCTGGGGTTTGAGGCGGGGGGGTCATGTGTCACGTGTTCACAGGCAGAATGAAACATGTCTGCCTGTCAGCTGCCACACACTGCGAATGGATGGCCCCCGCAATATTCACCATCAGCGACTTATCTGTCTGGCCCGGGAGGGGGGTTGGAAGGGAGATGACAGTGATGGCAGAAAGAAGAGGGGATCGGGTGGGACAACGCTAACGGACGGGGGGGGGGGCATCACCACTCGCAAAGCGCAATTTGTTACAATTTCAAAAGACAAATATGACAGGGTGGAATTACTCCGTGGCGGCGGAGGCAGTCATTTGCAAACGCCACAAAGTGCAGGTATGTGTATCAGCCCGGGTTGGAGCCACATCCGCGCAGGGCTTCCCGCACGCGTTGGAAACAGCCGTCGATTCAAGCACGCGTTTACACAGAATGGGCGGAATGGCTGCCGCACACTCTAAAAGCTGCCCTACAATGGCGCTGTCGATGGACAGCGTGCAGTGCTGAATAACACACTTAGCTGTATCAATGCCAGAGGCAGGCAGGAATATTCGCACAAACAGCCTTCATAGACCAGAGGTTGCCCGACACTCTCCAGTATAATAGAAGGCTTTAATGTGATTGTGTAATAGCACCCATAGATCCCGAAATGTCTGCTCTACCGTGTTATGTTAATTTCATAGAAGCTTTCATTCGAAGCGACGTGTAGTGAGTGGATCTCCAAGAATTAAAGAGCAGGTAGGCGTTATTGAAATAGAACTAAGGTATCATAATTGGCCTGGCCTATAGGTGGAATATGAGGAGGAGTGATGAGGTCGGCTCAGGTGTGTGGGGGCGGGGAAAAGTTGCATTCTGTTTTAGACCAAAACAGTTGATTTAAAGGCAGGGTTAGTTATTCTCGAGAATGCTTGCTAACTTCAGACTCAAATTAAAACAACATCCATCCTCACACATTGAAACGCATTGTGAAGCAAAGCATAGTGCTACACCTTCGTTGTTGTGAGCGGTGTTCGTCACATTGTTCGGATTACGTTTGACTGGCTGGGGGACTCGTGGCATGCAGGCTCGTTGACTTAATGAGAGGAGGAGATAACTGTACACAGGCGGCTTTGTAGCTGAGCAATTTCTGGTTAGCTGTTTACATGGGATGTCACCTAACCGGGTTTGGTGTTTACATGCGCCGTTGAATCAATTAATCGATTCTGGATAGATGTTAAACATGCACACAATATTGCTTGGTAATGTAACATGGCCGATTGTTCCTACTTACGGAGCCAGGGCTGTATTGAGGTACCGTATTGTTTATTTCAGCACGCACAGACAACCTTAAGCTAGCAAAATCATAATTTTTCTATGCTTCGCAACTTTTTAGATGCGCGGTGTCGCTGTTCGTCAATGTGACAGTTGGCCCAGGCAGCCATTTTCTTTGACGCAGGCAGCGCATCTCTGTGTGATCGGGGGTTTATGAAGTGCTTTTGAAGCGGCCGCGCCTTTAGCAATGCGTCTCGATGTGATCGGGGCCTAAGACTGCATTCACACATGAGCGGTGAAGCCACTTGCCGTCTCGCTAATGGCTTGCTATGGGCACATCCGCGTTCAATGTGGTGTGATGATGTTTCTAAATGTAGTTCCAAGGCTGCTCCAATCGTTTCAAAATTAACCCGAGTTCTACGCCCATTAGGATGCAACGACAATCTCCAATTGAGCGTGTAACCTAACCTAGCCTGGCTCCCTGCAACTATTATAGTCTGGAAACCCTGTTCGCTTTAGCGTTCAGCCAGCCACCCTGCATGGCGGACCAATCGGCAACCAGTGGGGGTGTCTAAGTGCGATGACGGTGAAGTCAAGTGTTTGCTTTCCACATGGTGCTAAAGCTAGACAACACATGCACAGCACAGCTGTATCACGTCATTGGGTAAAGGCTGCTTCAGCAGTTTCAAAATAAACCCACGTCTAGGCCTGGTAGGATACAACGACTCTTAACAATCTCCAACGGTGTATGTCCAGACCCTATTCACAAAGTGAATTTTGGGTCTTGCTACACGATGCTAGATTACAGTAGAACCACAAGGGACACAGAAGTCATCAGCAAAAAATTGTGGAATTACTTTTTCCACAAATTTTTTCTAGTGGTGTGAATTCCCATTTCTGCCCATTCATAACAAAGCACAAATGCATTCAATACATGTGTTAGCTCACAACATTAGCAACATGCAAACGATTGCACCCAGTACAGTATTACTGGTGCATTACAGTGCTATTACGGTATTATCACTATCAGACAGTGAGTGATGAGTAGCTGGAGGTTAATTTGTTCATCTTTACTTTGTCTTGTCACTGTGGTTCAGCTCTAAGGGTTTTTCCTCCGCGGCAAGGCGAAGAGAAGAGAAGAGAGAAAGGAAAAAATATATCCACTCTGGAAATGTGACTGTAATGCAGCTTGCAAGTGCAAGTGTGGATTTTCCACTTCCCCTCCGACCAAATCCCACCATTTCAGGAGATTAACCTCGGCATGCGATAAATGTTCGACTTCTTCTCCCCCCCCACACCCCCACCTCCCCCACCCCCGCAATTTCCTTGGCGCTGGAAACTCTGCCAGCCAAGGCTGTGTGTAAGATAAAAAAATGATCACCTAATTCACTCAAGCACAAAATACAATTCTGTCGAAAAGGCCTAGAAAGGCAAAGGACGCGTGCCGCATGCACACCAAAGGAGCCCGCGCTCTGCGCCCCTCTACAGCGGACCTCCGTCAATTATCATTAAGCCAAGAAGAACTCATTCGAACGGGCCTGCGTTGCATAGCAAATAGGCCACGACGTGACGATTGTCTGCGGAGCTTCTCTCTACTCTAAACCCGCTGGATTAATCGCGGTGTGTGTGTGTGTGTGTGCGTGCGTGTGCGTCTTGCCCCCTCGCGCACCTTAAACGTACGCCTCTGGTAGCAGCTGTGGCAGTACGGCGCTGTGATTGCTGAAGGTGCCCTAGTCAGATTGACGCCGCCACTAAGCAGTTTAAATGGAGCCGTTAATAAAACGTAGCGATGATTGCCCCACACCGCCAACGGTTCCCCTCATCTTTTCGACTCTGAGGCGGCGGCTTGCAGTTTACTTATCCTCCGCCCTGGCACTGCGAAGTGTTCAATTCTGTGGCGTTAGCAAAGCTACAGTATGTCAAGGGCATACCGTGCCACGCGGTCTCCATAAGTTGTGATTGGCGGTGTAAAAATAACTTTCCCTTTAGAAACACCCGTTCAAATAGGACTACAGAATGAAACAACTGTAGACAATAGGCAGCGACAGCACTGCAAGAATCATGAACAAGGCATTCTATTTATACACTTTAAAGCTTCACAGAGTAAGTGACACTAATAATGTTGGCTGCCTAACCTGTAGAGCAAAGGCAGATCACTATGAATAGACAAGTGAACTGCCATCTATTGTGAATACTCATGTGGTGTGATTAGCAACAAATCGCTTTAAAGTGAGGCAAACCGATGAGAACACAAAACGAATAGACATGACCTGACCCTTGTCCCCCCTTTCACCAACCTCCTTAACGTACTGTAGAGCAAATGCCACCTACACGACTGAATAATGCATATGGACAATGCATATGGCGTTGGACTAATTCATGTCCACCAAGCCGCCTCCACGAGCTCGCTAACGAGCAAAGGCTCGTTAGCGAGCTCGTGGGTGATGCAATCATCAGCTGCATGCCTGAAGGAGGGGATTATCGGTGGGTGGACACGTGACGCTTACAACCACTGGGTCACATGGGCTTCTATACCGGTTTGGATGACGTAGCCTACTGTAAATCTGCAACAACAAAAAAAACTTATGGCAGCGGCTCAAACGCCATGTGGCGAACACAAATATTACGGCCGAAAAAGGGGGCTTTTGATATTAACACAGAGCCGGGAAAATACATAAACACTCCATCTTGTTGGCAGAGCCTGTTTGTCTGCCCCCTCGGAGTGTTGAACGCGAGCCACCGCCGCATGGCCTGCATCTGTGTGATAAAGGGAGGGAGAAATTATACGGGGCTGTGTGTTTTGGCCGGCTGCGAACATATTCATTAGTGAGGAATGACTGACTGGGCCGCTTGAAATGTCACCTGGCCAAAACTGTCGCCCCGACTAATGACCTCCGTGTCTGTGTAATGCGAACTCGTAATATTCTGCTTACGTTGGCCGTTGAAGTAGGTGTGAAGGGGGTGGGGTGGGGGCGGATGGATGGGTGGTGTTACAACAGACACCTAACTGTAGTCGTTTCCCCGGGAACCACTCTCGTGTTTCGTGTTTCTGCTACAGCGGGCGTGTTAGAGAAGTCGCGGCGAATCACTCAAACCACTATTCTGCACAGGGTTGTTGGTGGTCAAAGCCTCTCCCTCTCTCTCCCACTCGCTCCCTCTCTCTTTCTCTCCCTGTCCCTCATCCCCTCTCTCTCTCCCGTTCGTGCTCCCCCTCTCTTTCCCTCCCTCCCCCCTCTCTATCTCTCCCTCCCTCCCTCCACCCTCTCTCTCTGTCTCTACCACCCTCTCTCTCTTTCTCTCTCTCCCTCTCTCTCTCTCTCTCCCCCTCTCTCTCCCAGAGAGCAGGTGAAGCGCCCGCCTTCTGCAGTCTGCTCCAATCACGTTGCCACAGGCGTCATTTCCTAAAACACGCCGACCCCCCCCCAGCTCCCTGCTCGCGTGTTGTTTTATTCATTGGGCTCAGGGTTCATTTGCCGAGTCCTCTGTTGTAGATTTAAGAACACAAACAGTGCTGCAAATCCAGCAGAACAGTGTAAAGACTAAATGACCTTTTGCGCTACCGCCTGGTTAATCGTAAAGAAAACAGTGGCGGCTCACTGCTTAAACCTTGTGTCTTCGGGGCGGATATCGTGATCAGTACCGCGCCTGGATCCCTTTGAAGTGCCTGCCGTCTTCTGGAGGAGCGCGCACAGTTCACACACACACACACACACAATTCATGCACACACACAAACAGATACTGTACATGCACACACACACACGTGCACACACAATACACACACACACAGATTCTGTACATGCACGCACACACACACACAGATACTGTACATGCACACATACACACACGTGCACACACAATACACACACATACAGATACTGTACAGTACCTGCACACGCACACACGTAATACACAGAGATACATGCACACAATACACACACGTGCGCACACACACAATACACACAGATACATGCACACGTATGCACACAATACACACACGCACGCACACACACATGCTAGATGAAATGCTTCCCCATACGTTCTCACTAACCCTCAGTTTGATAGACCCACACACACATGCACACACACAGAACATCATTTAACAGAGAGGTTCCAATGGATTTGATTTGATTACATTACAGTTTTTCTTGATTGCTTTGATGCAGCAGCCAACTCAAACTCCACATTCTCAAAACAGTTAACACTCAGGCGAAACAGTGGCACTCGTGGTCAAAATTACACATTTTGTTTGCAAAAGGCTCTAACCGTGCCACAACATTTAAAATATGCAACAAAAGCTAATTTTGCCTTCAAACAACACAACTTGCAAACAAGTGTATGAGCTCTTCCA
>JAOEGT010000013.1:462364-473216 GCA_025447795.1 Speoplatyrhinus poulsoni
GCCCATTGATTTGAGTCAGGTGTGTTGGAGCAGGGAGACATCTAAAACATGCAGGGCGGTAGCTCTCCAGGACCAGGATTGGGCACCCCTGACGTAAAGAGTAAATGACGAGATGATGAAGTAAAGTGTGTTTCGAAATGGTGTTAGAGCTAGAAGAGGCAATCAAACAGTATAGCAATGTTGGCAAGTTGGATAAACGCTGTGCAATAGTTTTAAAATTAGCCAGATGTATGTGACCAGTATGACGACTATGACCACTTCCCAATGGAGCGTTGCCATACCTTATTCACAGTGAGTTTTATGTCTGGTTACACCTGGCTAGGACTTCCCAGTCATCCACCACAACTATCTACTCTCATCTTGTCTTATGGTATTCATTCATACACTGTTTGTACATTGACAGAGTAGACGGGTTGGACAACTTCAGTTGCTAAGGAACAAATGAGTCACCGGACGGTTGACTAAGCCACATTTCATATCCTTGAGGTCTGCTATGGTAATGCGGTTGCCTGTGGTAGACATGGCAATGCTTTGTGAGACAGACATGATCTTGGATATACATAGCACTAGAGGTATTATTTTCTTCTTCTTTTAATCTTTATAAAAACGCTGTTGGTGATCGATTGGAGCTCAGTTCGCGTAGGTTGCGGCCCCACGCCACACGAGTCCTCTGTATGACGGCACACTCAACCCGCATTTAGTCACCGCTCAAGAGGCTCTCAACTTTCTCTGCTGTCAAACACACACGTCACGCACACACACTCGCTGTGTGGCTGTTCCCAGGGGAGTACACAGCCAACAAGCCGCCTTGTGTGTCATGGTCATAGACCTCCATTCATTCTCAATTGACTGTTGAAACCCAAACAGGATCAGTAGGATAAGGTTTCAGCCGGCGTGTGCCGACACCTGCCATCATTGTGTGTGTGTGTGTGTGTGTGTGTGTGTGTGTGTGTGTGTGTGTGTGTGTGTGAGAGATATTGATTTGACATGTGTGGATTGTGTTAAATAGAAACTGTATGATGCAATATTAATATTGGTGTGTGTGTGTGTGTATTATGTGCGTTAGCCAACACTATCTAATCTGTGTTTTCCTCTCCAGGGTTGACAAGGACAGGAGTGGAGTGATATCGGACACAGAGCTTCAGCAGGCCTTATCCAACGGTGAGTCCTCTCCTTTTCCTTGTAGTGGTTGGATGGTCTCAGTCTGACTCTCTCCGTTGTTTGTCCCAGACAGTCCTATTTGTATTCCCTTCATCGCTGCCTGCTGCTGTCACTCGCTTCCTGACCCTCGCTCCCTCATTCCCACACTAACTTCACGTCTTCTTTTCTCATCTCTTCCTCTCCGTCATCACATTTCTCACATCTAATCTAATCCCCCCCTAATGGGGATTCATTTGTGTCCCAGGAGTGGTGTTATTTCTGTCGCTGGGATAAAGAGAAAAGGAAAATTGGCAGGTGAAGCGGTTTATTGAGGTGGCTTCAAAGGAAATGCTCCCTGCTTTGTGTAGGGCGTTCTTCTCTATATCTCTGAAACATGAGAGCCAACACACCACTGAGTTGACTCATCGATTGCTGTGGAACTAATGGAGTGATGTGGGTGTTGCACTGGACCAATGAACCGTTGTTTTGTATACCAAGCGGGTGTATTTGCTATTTAGGTTTCCTATTTTGTGATTTTGTGAACGTGACTTGATTAATTCAGCAAACGGCAAATATTACCAGGCAGGTACAGAAGTCCCATCTCGTGTAGTTGGAGTTGGATCAAGAAATAGTACCATATGTGCTCAGTGTACGCTGTTAACAGGAACTAGTTGGAATTTATACATTCCCAGTTCTGCTTGTAACTAGCATTGAATATATGACACAAGCAATGCCTTCCATTCAATATCTCTCCCAGAAAGTCACCTTCACACTTGCCTGATCTGAAGCCCACAGGGTACTGAATGAAATGCACCTTTTTCTGCTCACCAGTAGCATCAGTATCAACGGCCTGGTTTATGACCTTGCTTGTAATGAGACAGGAGTGTTGAAATAGCCAAAACATTTTACTGAGACAAGAGACATACACCTTAATCCAACAGATGCTTTAATCCAAAGCGACCTACAGCATATTGAGTACAATCACAATTATTAAGGAGCAGACAGGGTTTAGACATGTTCAGTGATGCTTAAACCTGTGCTGTAGCCATCTCACAGGCTAGGAGTCCACTAACCACTTCTAGCCTATTCTGCTCCTTGAGCTACTCATTGGAGATCAGTTTGCCTTCCTCCACATCGGCCGAGGTGGCCTTCTCATCAAAATATAATGCTTTTCCCATCAATTTCACTGGGAAATTGCTATGAGGATCTCAGGCTGTTTTATTTTTTTTACGTGATTTGGACAGATTATTCTCTTCAGTATCTCTTTTTTTCCCCTGTTTGCCCAGCGGAGTTAAATTGAAGTGGTGAAGGCAGCTGCAGCACTGAAAGAGGCTCTTATCAGTATCTGCACAGCAGCTCTGGTCCGGCATGCTGATTAGGCCCCGTGTATCTGTGTGCATATACAGGTCTTTCTTTTTGTTTGAAGCGGATGGGAATTAGTCTCTACCTTTGCTTGTATTTTTGTTTGAGAACCAACCTGTGTGTGTGTGTGTGTGTGTGCGTGCAAGCCTGTATATGGTTTAACATGCTGCACAGTGCGTGTGGTGTGTGTGTGTGTGTGTGCGTGCGTGCACATACCGTGCAGACTGCAGTGTTTCTGCACGGCCCTGTCTAGTTCGTCAGTCTTCATATGTGATATACGCCTTGGCCGGTGGAGCTGAACATAAGCTGTGCTGCTCTGTCCTGCAGTTAGCTGGCTAGCTGAAGCCACCAGCACCAAGCGGGAACCTCCGGTGCTGCTGAGAAATGAATACAATGCTGAAGTGCCAAAATCTGCAGTTCCTCGAATGGCCACTTGAGGCTGGCTGCAAAAGGGGAGTCAATCCCCATAGACTCCCATGCTAAAATGTCAGACTTTACAACAAAAATGTTAACAGCCTGGTACAAAAAAACGTCTTTGGTCTCTATAGCTAGTAAAAATATATTAGCCATACAATTATCCTATTATAATGGATAGGCGGGCGTTACAGGCGGAGTGAGGTACTACAGAGATGACGACGGCCAGTGCCAGCACAGCGCTGTGACGTCACGGAGGGTTTGTCCATACAGTCTATGACCAGCCCTCGTCAGTCCCTGTTCGCTCTGCTGACCCTGCCTTTGGCGCTGTGACTGTCATCAGCAAGACAAGCTCGCAGTTACTGATACACACACACACATATACACACACAAACATACATGCGCACGTGCCCACACACATGCACAAGCATGGATTTCATCCACCAAGCACATTCTCCTTTGGCAGCCCTGTCCTTTTTGACCCTGTTGTCCACCAGCATCCTCTCCTCTCCTCTCCTCTCCTCTCCTCCTCTCCTCATCACTAGCTGTTTTCACCACACACAATATGTATGTGCATGCGTGTGTGTGCACGCTCATGTTTTTCTGACTGCGTGCCTTTCAGCTGTTCCGTACTCCATAAATATGGAATATTCTGTCTTTCGTTGTGTTATTTGCTTTGCAGCAATAACACTTGAACATGTGGCTGGATATAGCATACATTGAATGCAAGCAAAAAAAGGGAATTTTGGCCCTATACAGTTTTGCTCTTAGAGTAGCAGACAGAGTAGTTATTATATTGTAAAATAAAATAAACGGGTTGGGCAGTAAAGGTTTCCTCTTGATACTGTATGTATCCCTATAATCTTTATAATTGTCTTAGCTCTCTGCCACAGTGCTGATCTGTTTGTAGATACTGACTAGCAGAGTATGCTCTGGGTCTGGTGAGCCACAGAGGAACTCTACAAATCACGATCACCTGTCAGAATTTAATTACGTCTTCCTTTAACTGTGCAAATCGGTGGCCATGTTTTTTGTTGTTCTGCTCATGACTTGTCGACATGTATGATGATATTTTACAAGCATGTAGCATTTGTTGTAATCGGTACGGTTTCTTTGCGCAGTGTGTGGGTGTTCATTTAGTGTGTGTGTGCGTGTGTGTGTGCATGCGCGCACACTTGGATTACTCAAAATATTTCAGGTGGGTGGAGGGAAATCATAAGAGTGATATTGCATGTGTGTGTGTGTGTGTGTGTGTGTGTGTGTGTGTGTGTGAGTAAGTAAGTGTGTTCTTCTCTCTAACTAACATATAAATAGGTGTGATCATCATGGCGGTCTTGCTCGGCTCTTTCAGCAGGACGGTGTGTGTCTTGTGGTCGGTCACCTCCCTGCGCTCACACCCCCTTTCCCATCCCTCCACTCCCTCTGGGAAAAGAGCAAGCAGTGAGAGAGCCCAGTGTCCGCCCGTACACTGGGCGCCTTATCCAACGTTCACACACGCACGCACACACAGAAAATGACTGGCCACCTCATACCAAGCAGATGCTGTCTGTCTGGCATACATTGATGACCTCACAACTATCTGCAGAGTGGGCAGCCAGTTTATAAAAAATAAAATAAAAAAAGTATGAAATGCTTCACCACTGTTATCATTTTTTATAAAAGCTGCCATAGAAGCAACACCAGACATCCCCGAACACAGGATCACATGAATAAATACTTAGTTATTCTGTTAATAATAAATAAACATCTGGTGAAACCCACTACACTTCTAAATGGAATAGTCATTAGTCCGAGACTGATTCTATTTCTTCGTTATCTTTTTAAAAGCGGCAATAAAACATTAGCATTTCTGTAACTAGGCTGCACTACGGTAATACTCCTTGCTTCAGTTAGATACTTCGATACGCTACGATTATTAGCTTAGATCAGCACCGCAATCACTAGTTTCTGTATGCGCTATAGGCTAGCCAGTCCAACCACGGTAGATTGTAATTGGCTCTCAGCATTTTCACTCACAAGACACTATACATAATTTCGGCACGACGCCAGTGCAGTGCTTTACTTAAGTCTTCCCATTTATTTTAAGCAGAAGCCAAAGCCTGCACATAATTGCAAGACACTAAAGGGGCCCAGTGGATAGCACTGTGGCCTCACAGCAAGAAGGTCCCATTGTTCCAACCCCGGTCGCCCCGGCCTTTCTGTGTGGAGGAGTTTGCAAGTTCTCCCCGTGTCTGTGTGGGTTTCCTCTGGGTGCTCCGGTTTCTCCCACTATCATGTCAGGTTCACTCTCCAGTCAGTGCCATGTGACCAGTGAGTTGGTCCCCGGGTGCTGCCCAGCGGCTGCCCAGCGGTTGCCCACTGCTCCCTTTGAGGAATGGGTTAAATACAGAGGATGATATTAGCTACATGTATGTGTATGTGACAATAAAAGCACCTTTTACTTTTAATTGCAAGACCTGCAAACAGCCAGACGTTTGTCGTTTAGTTCCCAATTCATTCCTCGGTATAGTTTAATATCCAGTTTTGTCAATGAGTTGTGTGTGTGTGTATATACTGTATATAGCCTAGTTGGTTGTCGTCGTGCATGTCAATCAAAATATGTCTCCTGTCAAGTAGGCGGGTGCAGATTTTACACAAGTATAGGCTGGCTCTGCAAGACTAGATGGGGGAAAGTGACTTTCTGGGCCGTATAGTGAGTGGAAGGCATCCCTTTCATTATGCCTTACAGAACTGCAAATGTATATTGAGAAATCAATGGATATTGAATCTTTTCATCTTTGCCCTTACTGGCCATAGTTTATGAAGCATCATCCCTAAGGCTAACTGCTACAGCTGTAGAGTATAGTGAGGGATGGGCAATGCATTGTGAGCAAAAGGGAAAGAAAGGTGCAGTTTAAGGGTCTGCATATAGTTGCAGGGTATAATCCTGGGTCTGCGAAAGACGGCAGCAACTGTAGAGCATATTTCTTCTCTGTGGTCTCTCTCTCTTCCTCTCTCTCTCTCTCTCTCTCTCTCTCTCTCTCTGTGTTTCTCTCATCCCCCCTTCTCAAACACACACACTCTTGTTCTCTCTAATAAAGTGGACTAGTGAGTCAGCAGTGTTTTGAGTCCCATGGTAAATCTTTGTCTCCTAACTCCTACACTACAGTATAAGTTGTATTTAATCAACACTTGAAAGCTACATTACATTGGCCGCAGCTCTTTCTGACCCTCACAATCATTGTTACAGTCTGATACAATTACCACCATGCCATAATTAATATGAAGCCATAGGATTAACATATAGATTTAACACATACATTTTATTTAGTTTTTCTAGTGGTGGTTTTTGCACTTCAGTTCAGGGCGTATTCTGTGAGAATTGAACTACTGACCCAAGTAAAGCTTAATCAATCACTCATTTGACAGCAGCACACCCAGAGCCAGCCAATAATAAGAAGCTGTGCAAACTAGCATACTGCAGCAAATACCTGTAGTGAAAATACACACTGTGATCCGACTGCCCCAAGGATAAAGCAGGCAACTTTAATTGTTTTTACACCACATCAGAAAATGTTTAAAGGCAGTGGTTGCACATTACATGGTTACACACATTTATCTACGGTCGGGGAACACGATTATTATTAAATGCCCCCTACCTATGTTATTCAGTATGCACTGCTGTAAGATATGATTCAGCAGCAAATGCTAATGGTTAACTAATGGATTGGGTATTGCAGATTGCGATACATGGTCTCACTTGGTTATGGTCTCCTACAATTAATGTTTTCTTCTGGGTATCTTTTTGTTTTCTCGCAGGTACATGGACTCCCTTCAACCCCGTGACAGTCCGGTCTATTATCTGTAAGTAGCAGCTGACATTCCATTCCTAGCTGTTTCACAGTTCATTTCTGTCTGGCCAAGTCTCTTCCAGTCTGTGTATACTTGTATCTGCTCCATGGCAACCAAGACATTCATTACGTTTGGTTTTGTTTTGTTTAGCAGCCAAGTGGAAAAAACATGTTTTTTTTTTAAAGACTTAAGTAGCTTTCAGTGGAGTGTAAAGCTGCCGATATCAGCTAGAGGGAGCAGGGACATCCCATCCCATAATGCAATGCAACTGTCAATTGCCATTGACTATGTTTGTATGGATCTGTTTACAATCGCAAGACAGCTGTAATGTACACTTAAGTAATGCACTGTGTGTTGTCTACAAGTACGACTTGTTCAGGCTACTTGGTAGGGCTGCTTTTCCTCTGTCCATCATTATCCTCTTTCCGTGTTTGCAGATTTAAAATCGCAAAAGAAAACCATGTCCGCGTCGCGTGTTGTGATTCATCTGAACGTGTGTGTCCAATATAACCTAAAATTTTCAGTTTGCTAGTTGAAGTTTGATTTCTGATGTATGTCAAGTATCTTTTATAGACCAATGACCCACTCAATATAGCCATCTTTAATTGTCAGGTGGAGAATAAATCCATTCAAATCTCAGGGCTTCCTTTATTCACTGTCGGGGATGAATGCTTTGTTTAATGGTCTCCGAGCACAATGCATATCATGCAATAAGGCTCCCATTGTGGGCAGGTAATTGGATTGAACTGCGAGGAGCAGGGTGGTAAGCTATTTCTAACTCTTCACTTTAATCACGTGGGAGTGAAGTGTGAAGGGTCTGACTTATTGCTTTGCACCATTCACTGTACACTTTGTCAGCTCTATTAAAGGGAGGTCTTTCATTCCACGGGATTCCACCCAGGTGCTCAATCAAGCATTTTATAATGCAGTCAAATGTGTGTTTGTGTGTGTGTGTGACTTTTTGTTTCCATCTCAGCAATGTTTGACAGGGAAAACAAAGGCGGGGTGAATTTCAACGAGTTTGCCGGCGTTTGGAAGTACATTACGGATTGGCAAAACATCTTCAGAACCTACGACCGGGACAACTCTGGCTTCATCGACAAAAACGAGCTCAAGCAGGCTCTGACTGGATTCGGTGAGAAAATTAGTATCCATATATGACAGCACCTATACTTCAAACTGTCCTTTCTGTTTAACGTCACATCCTTTTTCTGTGTGTATTTTGAGCAGTGTTCAACATTGGACTTGTACAGTATGTTGCCATGGAAATGTTTTTACTGATAGTTTAATCTGTCTTAATGTTCATGTAAATTAGGAAGCAGTAGCTTTATGAGATGAATTTATTTTTGTCCAAGAGCTACATTGGCGGAACCTCAAATCAACGGCTACAGTTTTGCCAGCCAAACTGATTTAACATGCAAATGATATTAACTTTAATTGGTTTTAGCTTTCAAAATGAGGTACCAGATGTACCAACTGACAAGACTATTCCCAATTCAACATTGTTTTGTTGCTGTTCGACACTCACATTCCATCCTGTGTATGTGTATTCTCAACTGACAAGATGCTGATTGCTATTGCTCTGAAAAAATAATTGCTATATAATATTATTTCGGAGCCTCAGTGTCAAAAGTATTCCTTTGAAACTCACAGATAATATTTGTTGGTACAACATTCAGCTTTGGGTATAACAGGTTACCGGAAAACTGTCCAGGAAACAAGCGATTAGCACGACTAGTAGACTGCTTGGATTACATGGTGTGCTGTTGTGTCCAGGCTACCGGTTGTCCGACCAGTTCTACAGCACTCTGATAGAGAAGTTTGACCGACAGAGGAAAGGACAGGTGGCCTTCGATGACTTCATCCAGTGCTGTATTGTACTACAGGTAAAAGATATGCATCTTAGGGTACTTTCATCACAAATAAAATGTATGTGAACACATTCACACTAGAGCTATAAAGTATAATGCCATTGGCAGCCTCAGGAGACCTTTTGCCATGACTAGGGCTGTGCAATTAATATAATTGTTATTGTGGTTTCAGTTTTGGCTCCTAACAATTACAGAAAGAATATAATTGAGAGAAAACTATTATTTTGCACATTAGTTTTGCAAGTAAACTCTTATTTTGTCTTGTGTTCTGAATGACAGGCGCACGCTCACTTTTATCACTCAGTGTAAAGGGAGGCTTTTACTGTTCATTTGTTTCAGTTTTTTTAGGTGCAGTAAATGCAACTTTCCAAAGTCAATGAGTAATCATATTAAATAATTGTGATTTCAACATTGACCAGTTTCCATTGGCACTAGCTGATTTTAGTCATTGTGACTAGGTAGTCCAGTCGCATGTAAGGAAGTTTGATTTAATAGACAAGCGCTTTTGTATTGATGGGTTCCCAACAGACTCGACACAAAGTTAATCTGTAGCTTGCGAGATCAAGAGATCAAGGGATTTTTCTATAAACTTGACACTGTCAATTCCCTGCCATTGTTATTGGTCTACTGCTATTGGTATCTATGGCTGTTCTTCATGTTGAAAATGAATGCGTAACACATACTGCTCATGAAGAGTACATGTTTTATTGTTGTTATTGTTGTCTTTCTCCACCTGCTTTTACAGAGGTTAACCGACGTGTTCAGGCGGTATGACACAGACCAGGACGGCTGGATCCAGGTGTCATATGAACAGTATCTTTCCATGGTCTTCAATGTTGTATAGCGCATACAGACCCACCACAGACGAGCACAACTGGACACAACTGTGCCAAAAGCCACCAGCGCTTCCCCGGATGTCCCCCCCCACAGAGGACACTACAAGATTTTTTTTTTAACCCAGAGTCCCAGTTAGCAAGGGGGTCCCACGCTCGTTTTATACTGTGTACGGTGACACTTGCCTGATTGGTTTAAGAACAAAGCAAAACAAATAAAAAAACATTAAAATCTTGTAGTGTTTTTGAGGTGACCAGTCTAGACAATGTGTCGGGGACTCTGAGTTGGTTGAAAGTGGAACAAGGACATTTCCCACCATCGTCTGTCTGTTAACTTGTATGTCATTGTTTGTTTGATGTCTTAATTATTGAAATGTTAAACCAAGACCGAGTGTCTGTGCTTATGGTAAACATAATGCAATTTAAATATATTTTAGGGTGCATTGCATGCTTTTCAGGGAAAGTCAACCCACGTTGAAGCATGCTTTCTCTCGTTTCCTGGTCAGTTTTGCTCAAAGCTATGTTTACAAATACTGTGAAAGCAGGAAATGTCCTGCTTTGAAATTTACTGACATGCCAGCTTACATGCCATATTTGTATACATTTATTTCTAACCAGCGAAAGATATAAATGTCAAAGCATATAGTTATAGGTAGTGAATAAGCATATGCTTATTTTTTGTGCATGATGCCTTAAGATCTGTAAAAACACAAAAGGGTCATCTCTTTTATTAAAAAAGAAATCGTTAAACAAATTGAGTTTTCTTTATTTTCACTTTAAACTCATAAAATTGTAGTACTCATAATTGTAATACTGCACATTGCAGGGGTTAAAACTGTCTCAGCTTTGCCCTCTAGAGGATGCAGAAAATATTGCACTACTGCGATGAACCAAATAAACGCTACGGAACCTTGTAACCCGGTGATTGTTTCTGTGGGAAGGAAGAATATGTTACAGCCTCACTAATATTTGCAATGCGACAACAGCGCTTGGATTAGTGTTTTATTATTAAAAGAGAATTATATAAACCTGATTTAAGAGGACCGTTAACAAAAACGCACTAAAGAGTTGGTAGTATATAAGTGACCGTGGATATTTGGTGTGGGAATATACTTCCGTAAACTGGACTTTGAAATGATTAGCAAAGTTGGCCAGACATGGACACGTCTCCTAGGAGGAGCCAATCTGAGGGATGTTTTCAGGCATTCATCTGTAAAGTTTGGTTCAAGGGGTGAAGGGTATTACAGTACTGCAAGTGGATGTGGAGACACAGATGAGGGTAGGGGATAAGTATACAGTATTCTTGATGCATCCCCTTACTAATTCCTATAGAGGGCAGCATACACCCTCTCATGTCAACGATATCAGGTTTTGCATCACTTAAGCCGAATTTATATTTAT
>JAOEGT010000013.1:485621-497184 GCA_025447795.1 Speoplatyrhinus poulsoni
ATCACATTGCAGTCTCAAAGGGCTTTACAACCTACATTTCACATGGAAACAAACAACACCCCCTTAACCTGATCCTCTTAAATCCTCTAAACGCTCTGTGATTATAACGATCATGTAGCCATATAGCTAGGTAGACAGACAGACAGACAGACAGACAGAGTCAAATGTCTGTCAGTCTGTCTGCCTGCCTGTCTAACTATAGTTTGCATTTCTGCCTATATCTGTCTCTCTGTCTGTCTGTCTGCCTGTGTCTGTCCATATCTGTCTGTCTGCCTGCCTGCCTGTCTGCCTATAATCTGTCTGCCTCCCTGTATGCCTGTTGATGTCTGTCTGTCTGTCTGTCTGCCTATGTCTGTCTGTCTGCCTGTATGCCTATAATCTGTCTGTCTGCCTGTCTGCCTATGCGTGTCTGTCTGCCTGTCTGTGCTCCCATGGGAGAGGAAGGTTAAGAAGAGTCAGATACTGTGTACCGTCCACACAACAGGATTTGCAGTGAATACGTTAACAGAGTTATGGGCTCCCCAGCCTGGGGGTGCTATTATCAACGCAACACCCTGAGGATAGCAGCAACATATGGGCCTCCGCATCTCCAAACCGTCCTTATTAATTCGCTATCATTAGCCATATAGTGCCTCCGCTCTCCCAGGAAAGCACTGACATTGTGGGAAGGAGCAGCGTGATTAAAACCTAGATGTGCGCGTGCACGTGCCGGTGCACAACGCGATGGACGGAAGTGTGTGTCTGTCTGTGTGTTTGTGTATGTGTGTACGTGTGCAGATATTCATTTAGGTGCGTGCGTGCGCGCAGGCATTTGTACGCTGAAGTGATACATGATGCGACCATGTTGTCCCTCCAATCAGCGCTCCCAGGCTTGCCGTTCCCTCCTCCTGCAGAAAATTAATAGGCGACCGCCATTGATGCGTTAAATTGCTTTGCGTTCGGCACCAAAGACAACTGGATTATTTATTCTTATACCCCCTCCCCCCCCCCCCTCCCCCAACCCGCACCCGATCCGACCCATATTAGAACAACTGCCTTCTGTTGGGCCATGACTTCTTGCTTGCCAGTGTTGCATTCAAATATATGGGATCCTTCAAAGCCCCAGCACAGATTAAGGAATGTTGCCCTGCCTTAGGATAGCTTGGCGGAAACGTGCCATTGCCTCCATTAATTACAGCCTATACTGTACAGCCATAAAGTCCATAGTTTTCAGACACTTTAATTGTGTTTTATATTCTAATAATCCAAACATGTTGTTGTTAAATACACTGAACTATATATAACTAAAATAAATGTACAAATTTGAAAAGCATTATTCGGTTGTACAGTATATTAAATAGTATATTAATAGAGTAGACATGCTTTTTATTCCATCCTGTAGCAAAGCAAAACAAACATGATATTATAATAGCCGCTATACCAACTAAGGGCAAGAATATGTTCCTATCGTAACGCTATTATTTAACAAGGCATTTATCTTTCCCACTTTGTTATAGTATGTGTGCCTTTACAGTGCAGTACAAAATGTACTCTACCTTGCTCCACTACCCCACCTCCCCCCAATGGACGGTGTCAGTGGGATTCTCCCTCAAAGCTCCTCTGCTGGCCTGGCATCGCCTCACGCTGCCCGCTGCACATATGCACGTCACGTGGCGTCAGTGGCCAAGGTGGGCTCTGATGTTATGGGGCCTGATGGCAGCATATTCCTTGCTGATAGTGTGTGTGTGTATGTGTGTGTGTATTTATGTGTTCATGTATGTACAGTAAGTGTGTGTGTATGTGTTGGTGTGTATAGGGGTGTGTGTGTGTGCGCGCATATATGTGTGTGTGTGTGTGTGCATATGTATGCATGTGTGTGTGTGTGTGTGTGTGCGTGTGCGTGTGGCCTCGGAGCTCACCCGTCAGGTTATGGGTCTGTGCCCGAGCTGCCCGGCTCGCCCCTCGCTCCGGCGTGACTCCTCCGTGAGGATTCACCATGGCAGCGACGGGTTGCCGGGGTGGACGAGCTCCCTGAACCCCTCTGCATGCTCCTGTACCGATTCCTCCTCCTCCATCCTCCTTCCTCCCTCAGCCCGCCTGCTTTTCCGTGTGGCTGAGCTTCAAGCAGAGGTTGGCTGGCTCACATGGTGGGACCAGTGTGGGAACGATCACCATTGTGACAGCGTGCCATTTTGCATCCCTAGCAGGCCTATTCTGCCGGATGCAAAATGACACATGAAATAAAGACGGTCAAATAGGCTATATAAATAACAATGACACTAACCTGGACACAGTTTCAGAGATGATAGTAGGTAGGGACTCCAAATTGCATGGGAACTCCACAGAGCATGATTAATGATTATTGGCTGTAGTGAAAATAAACTATACAGAATTTCACAGCCAAACACTTCATGCTTGTTAAGTCTGCAGCTAGTACATTGTCCCACATGTATTATTAACACATATTCCTCGTCAGATATGCCTTTAACAAAGAGCTTGACAGTAAATATGAATGAGCTTTCCTTTTATATTAAGGAATGTATAGAGTAATATCTGGGATATGAACAAAGCCACTGCTCAGGAAATGTTCCTCGTGTACAGTGCAGAGCCATGGGAATCTTCTGTGTTCGCTTACTCCCTTAACATTCCACATTTGTCCAGCACTCTATAATTTATTGGATCTCATCTGTAACATGGGTCCGGGCTCTGATTTATATATTGATTTAAAAAATAAATAAAAGTGATAGGAACCTACATTGGGTTGTAATGATGGACTGTGTCGGCATGCAAGACGAGGGATATGAAACATTGAGAGGAAATTAGATATTATGCCCTCAAGACAACTGCAGCCGGCAGCACATTCATTATTGGCTGGATATTTATTATTAAGAATTTCTCTTCCTGAGTAACTGCTGCAGAATATTTCAGCTTGCTTGCTTGAGCTAACGGAATGTTTAACTCTGTGTGCCTTTTTTTTTTTTTGTTGGGGGTGGGGGGTGGGGTGCAGGGTTGTATGACAATTTGCCAGTCGATATGGCCAGTCGTTGTGTCATGTGATTTTGACACACACCCCATACAAACACAAACACAAGGAAGTATGCACGTCTTTCTTTTTTTTAAACAATCGTTCAAAACAATCTGTGCATTTATTCCGAACTAGACAAGATCCCACTTCAACAAACTCTTTGATATTACCCTCATAGACCAACCAGTGGAAAACCACACACACACACACACACAAAAAATAGACAGCTGCTCTAAAATAACTCCTGCCAATCCTTTCACAAACACTCTGCACCAGTTTTAATCACAGCGCAGTGACTTTCCAACAGCAGCAGCACATAGTAAGATAGGCAGAGAGAGAGAGAGAGAGAGAGAGAGAGAGAGAGAGAGAGAGAGAGAGAGAGAGAGAGAGAGAGAGTCTACGGCTAGCGTCCAATCCCCCAGTATATTTATTTCATCCCCCCTCCCATCT
Organism: Speoplatyrhinus poulsoni; assembly: GCA_025447795.1. Lineage (NCBI taxonomy): Eukaryota > Metazoa > Chordata > Actinopteri > Percopsiformes > Amblyopsidae > Speoplatyrhinus > Speoplatyrhinus poulsoni. The sequence goes on from JAOEGT010000013.1 coordinate 489,076, forward strand.
CTCCGCTCTAATCCACTTCAATTGCGTTCCCTCCCATTTCTCTTGATCACTTTACGGCGCGGCAGCACCTGTGATAATTGTAACCGCGACGAGACGCTGATACGTTTTGCATCCTTACAGGACTTTTGAATGGGAGGAACGATAGATAAACATCCAGCCGCAGGGGCTCTTTGGGAAGCGCGGCTCAGCATAGCAGATGGCCATCGCATTATGCGGGGAGAGCTCCTCGTCGAGGCTGTGGTGTGGGCGGGTTGGGCGTGTAATGAGTCTGATGGAGGGGGAGGTGAGGGGGGGGAGGGGGGGGGTGTCGGGAGGCCACTGCGCAGCGGGGCGGCGACAGGAGACGGTGGAGGTGAAAAAAAAGGGGGGAAGACGGAAGGACGGATGATGGAATGACGAGTGGAATGATAGAAGAGCAAAGGAAAGTGGGATAATAACTGGATCACGTAGCAGACGATTTTATCCAAGGTGATTTGCTAAACATTGAGCAGATAGAGAGTAGGCATCTTGCTCTACGCATCTTGCAGGTATAGGCCAACAATCGGACCTGATGCATTGGCTGATAGCCGGATCTACTTGATGATTGAGTATAACACACAATACCTGAACTGAATTAGTTTATGACTATATCTTGGCTAAAAGGAACTACTTTTATTTGAAGCCATTCCATAGGTTAGAAGTACACCTTTTCATGTACACACATACATACACAAACCAGCCCATTGCGGTATCGGATACGGGGCGGGTGTGAGCTCAACCATGCCCCTAGTGGCCAAAAGTACACAATACACGACACAGTTATTGTACACACGAACGCTTTAATAAAGCCAAGGCGGGCAGTGTACAATATACCCTTACATTACACACCTATGTGAGCCCTACTACAGTATGCGTGAGGATTGTCTCCTATTTATCGAGCCATCCAGGCTCAAGGACGAGAGACACGGCACATGTATGCACTAGAGAGAGAGAAAATAGAAGAAAAGAGAGGAGGGGACATGATTCCAACACCCTTATTGCCCCTATGTTGAGTGTGTGTGTGTGTGTGTGAGAGAGAGAGAGAGAGAGAGAGAGAGAGAGAGAGAGAGAGAGAGAGAGAGAGAGCATCCCTCACCTAGGCACCTTGCTCTCCCCACTGAACTGGCTGCACCCATAATGAATGGGCTGCCAGCATTCCCTGCTGTGGCCATTCGAGGTCGGACCACATATTATATGGAACCCTATCTGAAGTGGCCCGCATATTATGCCGCAGCCTATTTGCCATGGCGATGAGCTCCGTGGACACCTCCCATTATTTATTGAGGAGGGGCAGCGGACATACCAGGAGGAAGGATCGGCGCGCCGGAGTAAACGGCTGACAAATTATTGGGGGGGAAGGGGGGGCCGGAAGAAGGATGGAGAAAGTGAGAGGCGAAAGGTGGGAGGGGGGGAGGGGAGAAGGAGGGAGATGGAAGGAGAGGAAGGAACAAGCGATGGAAGGATGGAACGGGAAAAGGCAAGAGAAGCCGGAGAGCCAGGCGTTTATTCTTGTCTGTCATGTGCTACCACTGATAGCTCATTAGCTTTACCAGCGTGTGAATGCGGACCATCTACAACATTCTCTGGGTGTGCATCATTCACGCAAGGCCACGCCTTCACCACACACACACTACTTGGCTCATATATTTTAACACAGAAGGAGACACCTCAAACGCACGCCAAACTGCAAATGACAAACTTCCTGTATCGCTTTGAAAAATGAGCAAAATCCCAATCGCTCCAACTGGGGTCAGCCTCCTTTGTTAAGAGGTGCGCTCTCCCGGTGCTACAAGACAAATGATGTGCTTTGCCCGAGGTCAACTGGGCTCTCCCATCCCATAATGACCTTTCAGGGAGCTGGATGAGGAACAGCTGTTCCCATGGTGACAAATACTGTACACTAGACTACAACTCATAGGTGTGCTTATAGTCTATAGTGGAAAACTACATTTAATAACACAACCTCTTCACCTAGCCTAAACAGAGTAATTCTCAGTTCATCAGTGATAGAAAAACAGTACCTTAGCAAGGCACAATTCCCCAATAAACTCTGAATACCTTTCTTCATTTGCAGAGCACTGTGTGTGTGTAACTTGATTGTGCAGCCAAAGTCATTTTGTTTTTCAATTATGGCACCCGTCTGTGAAACACTTGCCACTTTGCGTCGGAGACTAAATGCGCTGTGTGCTGTTTTACTGTAGCTGCAAGCCAATTGTGTCTCTAGAGAAGAGGCTCTCTGTCAGTTTGTCATCCTGTAGAAGCTGCCAAGGTTTATGAAATACTGTATTACTAATTGGCCCAGCTTTGGGTTTCCCGCCTGAAACTGATCCTGCAATAACTGGGCCCGTTAGGATCTCAGACACAGACATTCTCTGCCACCTCCTTCCGAGTTGGCAGACCTCTGTCACATCGCACAGACCGATGCCAGTGAGACAGAGACATAAGCAAACAAACGTGCAAAAGCACACAATCATCTTTGGCAAAACAAAATGAGTCGCAAGGGACGGAAACTCCATTACACCCAAAGCCACGTCAAGCACAATATGCCAACATTTACTACACAATACCTTTACGAGGGCATGGTGTCCAACGTTGCAGAAATGCTGGCATATTAACGAGTCAATTAACAAATTCTCAATAACTGTTAGCTGAATGAGATCATAAATTATTAAATTACCCTAGTTTAAAAGAATGATTAAGGAGCTATTGAGTTTACCGTAAACTGTTGTTTTAAATTGTTCTTCTTACCACACTATATTTCATCAAAGTGATTTAACAATTGTCCTGTTCCAGTAATCGAGAATAAACATGCAGTTGTCCTGTTAAAGCCAGAATATCGACGTCCTATCACTGTGATACACGCAGTTTAAATGGTTAAAGGTGGGGATCCAGCATATTTAAGATCAATGAGACAGTATCTACACACTATGTATATGGAGAATGCCATTGTGCTCCTAGGTAGTGTGTGTTCCCGAGAAGCAAAATAAGTTATGAAATAAGTGAGAATGCAAACATAACATGCTTCAATGTCTCCATGGAGGACACTGAGTGAGTACAGAACCAGGTGTTAGCCACATCACCATCATAATCTAGACAAGATGCCGTTTGGCCAGATCACGTTAATGCCAAACGGTCAAACTGGGAACATGTGAGCACACGCACACGTTCCAAATGCACAGGAAAAGTGAATCTATCTTTTTTTTGTTTTCCCAGGACTGCTAATCAAACAAGCCTGAGGCCATTAGATGGGCAAACACACACATAGTTTGGCACCATTTCAACACTTTAACAGTGTAAGAGGATAGAATTAGACTTGGCTTACAAATAAAAAAACACTGGATATACTTTAGAAACTTTATGTAAAAAGAGTAGCACCCTTTCACCCAAACGAATGGTTAGCAAATGATGGCAGTTGACATTGCTGATAAAACACAGGTTAAAAAGCTTTATTATTATCTAAATACCACGATGACCACGTCTGTCAAGTTTTAGAGAGAGAGCGATATATATATATATATATATATATATATATATATATAAATTACAAATTAACAGAAAGCCACATCAAGACAATGGTTGTGTAAAACATTTCATTTCACCCTCCTGGCACATGCAGAGGAAAATAAACCTTTTTTGTGGGAAAAGTGGGGTAGGTTTGAACACTCATACACACACTCACTCACATGGTCATTATTAACAAGCCATTATGTCGTCTCTTGAACCAGCATATCACTTCTTCCAGGTTCCAGTGCAAAAACTGTGCTATATGGTTAGCTAAGGCAGCTTCCCTTTAAGAAAATATTGTGTCCTTGATATTGTCCTCTTTGTTTGGAATGTTTTAGCTAACAGGCCATCGTGTCATCGTCTTTAACAGTCTTCTGGCTTCTGATCCCGTTCCTTCACTTCTCCGTGCAAGATTAGAATGACTACAATTGTTCTATTGATGTGGGTCTTCTCAGCAGTTCTACACCCGTAGTGTAGACATTGGCCCAGCACAGTTGTAATGTTCACCATGTTCATCAATCGGTGCCTTCGATTTTCATAAAAAAAAAAAAAAAAAAAAAAAGTGCTATCCTGAAAACGTGCTCACTCCATTCACTGTCCTGATTGGTTTATAGTCATATATGGCCTTGGAAAAGTGGGCGTAATCCTACAAACGTTTACTCCTTTAGGGGGACCCCCCCCCCCATGCCACTATACATTTTGTGATAACAATCTGACTTTTTTCCCATTCAGCAGCCAACTCCTGAGGTCCTTGAATGAGGGCAGTGCCATATTGTCTTTGTTTTTACTGTAAACATTCAGGAAAATGCCAAACAGCACAAGAAGACCTCCCCAGACGTACCTGCGGAAACAGGAAATGTACATAATATATTATATTCCACAAACGTATTGAAATACGTTTTTGGAAAAAGCGATCTGCTACAAATAAACTAACATTTATATAAGAATGTTTTATTTTACTAGATAAAACAAGCTAAGGGAAATTCAGGTTTCACTACCAATATATCGATACAGTATATACTGTAGTACATACTGACCCTATCACCCCCGATAGCTCAAATAAGAGGGCCCCACATTCTACATTGTGGCTATGAAGAAAGTAAGTGCGGAGAGAAAAAAGGATGAACAAGAGAGAGCAGTGAGGTCAACTCTAAGAGTGGACGGAGGACGAAATAACGAGTTGCAAACACAATATGGCGTTAGAAGTGGTGAGGGCGGTCAAGGTTCGAGACGCATGCTCTCTCTCTAAAGCAAAAACAAAAGTGCAAAATGTCAAGAGGTGGAGATACTTACTGAAAAGTAAAAGGTTTGGCAAAGAACATGAAGGAAAGTATAACCGTCATGGCCTTTCGCCCAGTAGTCACTGCGAACAACAAAAGACAAACATGCAATCACGAAAAAGAAATATTAACAGGGCTGTTTCGTTATTTAATCCCTGCAGTGATAACAACCGTGCAACACAACAAACAAAACCAAACCCTAGAGGGACAGAGTTAGAAATGACCTCAGTGGTTTCTGAGGCTGCGGAGTACATTGACCTACACAACAGTTACAACAACATTAACAAGCACAGAGGCAGAAACGAGGCGTGTGTGTGTGTGTGTGTGTGTGTGAGACGACGCGTTCAAACACAACTACAGACCTGTGACGGCCACCAGGGCGCCAAACAGCTTAATTAAGGCCAGCACGAAGGAGATGCCAAAGTAACCCGTGAGAGAGAAGAAGAACGCATAACCGTACGTCTTCACTGGGTGCTGGGGAAGGGGAGCGGTAGAGTACAGCGCATTACTAATGAACGGGGACCGTGCCGCATCACGGCTGCTGGTCTGTTGGACACAGGTGGACTCACCAGCGAGCAGAAGGCTACTGCGGGCCCCAGGCCACCTATGCAGAGCAGGCCTGCCAGGATGTACACAAACCCAACAGAGTACGAGTACAGCACCTAGGAGAGAGGGGGACAGACGACACCGCTCATCAGACACGCACGTGTCACTCATGGCAGGCACGCACTCACGGAGGTTTGACTGCAGCTCTGTCTTTACAGCACATTGTGTCTGAGCGCACCATCTCAGAATTGGAGCCATTGTGGTGTTTCATGGCTTTCTCTTGCACGTTCCCGATGGCGGCGTCCGCACAGAGTGCCAGGGAGATGAGCAGGACCCCTGTGCACACACACGGTTTCTCCTTTGATATACATACATACATACATACATACGACATGGCATGTCAATGTGAACATGCGTAAGCTAGACTCTTTAGAGGCAGTGTTCTGGTGTTTGTTCTGCCTGAAAAATTACATCTAATAAAAATTACATCTAATAATTATTGTAATTAATGTATGAAATAAATGGTTTGTTAAGAAAAACATCCATTGCGCATATGCTGCGAAAACGTCCTTAATATCTGTGCAATCTCACGTCACTCACTAACGGAGTCATTATGATTTCCGTTCCACTTGACGGCACGCTGCAGTAATTACCTGTGGTGTTAAAGTTGGGAGCCACTTTGCTGTCGGCCAGCGTGAACCAGATGAGCCCCAGACTCATGCACAGAGCCGCAGAGACATCCGCCACATTGTACCGTTTACCTGGGAAGAACACATGGAGACACACGTCTTACCTCGTGCACACATAGGAGATCGGCTTTTTAGCATAATAGCATAAAGGTAATGGTAAGGTAAAGGTGCTTTTATTGTCACATACACGTAGTGAAATTCATCCTCTGCATTTAACCCATCCCTCAAGGGAGCAGTGTCACTGGTCACATGGCACTGACAGGACAGTGAACCTGACATGTTTTTTGATAGTGGGGGAGCAAACCCACGCAGACACGGGGAGAACATTCAAACTCCTCCACACAGAAAGGCCGGGATGACCCAGAACATTCTTGCTGTGAGGCCACAGTGCTATCCACTGGGCCACCGTGTTGCCCAAACATACTATCCGGATTCCTCTCAACAGTGTGAAAGCATTTGCAAGATAATAACGAAATATGACTGGATTTTTCAGAATAAGCAATCAAAAATAAAATTAAAGTTTCTGTAACTGCAGTTATGAGAAAGAACAACAGAGAGCAAGCAGAGGGTGAAAGGACCCTTCCCAAACAGGCAGATGGATCAACGCCTTGGGGGTGACAAGGAACCGCGGCACGTGCTCGACTTTGATTTTCCCAGCATGCCTTTGAAGACCTTCCCCCCACCGTGTCTTAAGTGAACAACATCCGTTTTATACTGGGCCCCAAAGCAACCATGCAACCACATCTATCCATCCATCTCTACTACAGACAGCAGAGAGAGAGAGAGAGATAAAACACAAATCCTGTCTGACTGAGGACAAAGCCCTCCACAGGACAGTGAGGGGATGAAAGGAAAGACAGGCCCAAAGAAGTTAGAAAGATCAGCCAACTGGGCTGTGATGCCCCATAAACACCGGATAAAAAGTAAGGATAGAAAGTTGCAGCCCGAGATGCAAAACACGCTGTGTTGAAATGTCAAAGTTATGGTTAACTGAAGTTTAGCTCTGTGACCCAGGACTTTAATTGATTCAAAGTTCAATGGACATGCAATACAGCAAAAGTTGCATATTTATTTAATTTTACTGGATAAAAAAAGATAATTATCCCATGTATTGATGGAGTGAAACTTCACAATATCTAGTCCGAGAAGAGGCTTTGTGTATATATGATGGGAAAGGGCTGGGAGTAGATTCAAAAAATGTTTACTATTTCATCACGCAAATTGCTGTGATTAATCGCGATAATTCACACTTTTGTTCTTTTATAGAGAGACAGGAATCAAATGGGAGAGATATCGGGGAAGGATCGGGAAAATACATCAGGCCCGATTCGAACCCAGGCCCATATGATCATAGAGCTAAACTATTGTTTGCACCACTGCTCCAGCCTGCAAATAGCTTAGTAGTTGTTTGCTGCTATATTAATGTTTAAAATATCATAGACACATTTTAAATCACCAACAATTTGGAACACTAAAGAGGAGACCACATATAGCTTCATTTGAAAGATAATGGGAATAGATACACAATGCAAGCAGGTGTTACATCTGCTGCAGGTATTTAGGAAAAGAGCTAGGGTAGCTGTGACGACGTCATGTAGAGCGACGTAGGACGGAAAAGTCTTCACCTGATGCTGCAACAATTATTTACATGTGGATGGTGTGGCTGTCCTGAAGCAAACTAGCGTAAGGGGAGAGAGAGAGATGGAAAGGAGAGATAGTTCGATTGATGTTAGTGGGAGACGTTTTTATGTGAGTGGCAACTTAACAAATGTTACCATGGTTTGGATCAGAAGTCGGAAAAGCACACAGAGTCGAGACCACATTCACAATGGCACACTAGCGCGCACACAGAGACAGAACAGATTACGGTACAACATTATATCCTGTAACTAGGGATGGCACGATCCAGTTTTGTCAGTTCCGATACAGATACTGAGTACCGATCCGATTCCAGTGTTAAATTAAGCTTTAAGTTAAGTTGCAAAGTAAATGACAGCCAATCTCTATTTTAGATTTTGATGCATTTTAGAAACCTGTTGCTGATAGTGTGGCCTGGGTAGGTTAGACATGGC
>JAOEGT010000013.1:500881-511264 GCA_025447795.1 Speoplatyrhinus poulsoni
TAGAAACCTGTTGCTGATAGTGTGGCCTGGGTAGGTTAGACATGGCTGATGCTTGACAGTAGACCTACGTGTGTAAATCAATTTAATTGGATTAGCCCCATGGATCGGTTACATCTGTCCTATTGTCACCGATACCGTTCCAGCTATTCAGTATCGGACCGATTTCCAATGTCAGTATCGTATCGGTGCCATCCATACCTGTAACCTCGCTAGTCGCATCAATAATACCTGGCTATATTGTAGGCCTACATACTGTACCACTGCAGTTTAGTCTAAAGATCCATCAGGAAACTTTAAATTAAAATTTCCTTGTAAAACTCTACCATTGTCGTGCATGATCTGACTGACTGATCTGGCTCAGCAAGCACGATCTTTCGCCAAAACAGGACATAAATAAAAGAAGAGAGAAAAAGTGCAGTGATATTTTTTTTAACGCAAACACTCCCAGCCCTAAATTTTGGTTATATCTTATACACACACACACACACACACACACACACACACACTCAGTGTGTATGTAGCCTATGTATATATACAGCCGTTGAAAAAATTAAAGTAAATCTAAAAAATATTACAAATACAAACATTATGTAAATACTAATAATACACATGCAAGTAAAACAAAAGTGTATAAGTAGTACAAATCTGTGAAACTGCTGCAGTGGTCTCTTAAATGTTTCCGTGGCTGTGTGTGTGTGTGTGTGTGTGTGTGTGTGTGTGTGTGTGTGTGTGTGTGTGTGTGTATATATACAGTATGTATGCTCATTTAATCGTTTACTGACCTTGTATAAACACTCCTCCGATCATGACAGGGATGAGCTTGCAGCACTTGAAGATGACCTGTGTAGGGTAGTTCAAGTAACCCAGCGAGGTATTAGACAGACCCATTGTTCCCACTGTTAAAAACGCTATGATCATATAAGTCTTTCCTGGTATCCTGCAGAAATAGATCAGAACAGAAAAGCTGTTAGAAATCGGTCTTGATTTGCAGTTCACTCACCTTTGATTCTCAAACAAAATCAAAATAATTTTTAGCTTACGGTTAAAATGCTACATGCAATCCCCACATACTATAGTGTGTTCAGTGAGCCAACGTATACCATTAAATAAAGCCTGCACGTGTCATGGAGGTAGTAAATAACACAAGCTGTTGCTTGAGAACAGAGCATGATGAGGCCAATTAAATACCTTCTGCGTTTATCCTGTGTGAGCTGCAGTTCCACTAGTCCAAACATAGAGTAGAAGCCAAACTGGACCAAGGTGAGATACCACCCAAAAGGCTTAAAACCCTCTACAGAGAAAATCAGCTCCTATAAGAAGGGGCAAACATAAATTACAAACATAGGCTCACGTGAGGAGTGAAATAACAGCACGAAATTAAACTGAGAGTCTCATAGCAACAACAGACACTGTGATAGAACTATTAGGATTTGTAAGTCTGTTCATCAGCACATAGCAAGAAGGCACCTTCACAGTGCTGGCCAATGCCTTGCAGGTTGTTACTATAACACGTTTCAGTGACATCTCTCAACCTGCATAATTTTCGGTATGCGTCTCCACCCATACCTGCAGATAACCGTAGATGAGGTAAAAGAGGAAGACTCCAGCCACGCAGATTAGGAACTGCACGGGGGTGCTGAACGTGCTCAGATTGAGGCCCAGAACCCTCAGCTCTTCCACAGACTTTATGTGAGGAGACATGACCTCCGTGGATGAGGGGATGGTGATGGAGATGTATTTTCGTGAGCTGTTGTAACCCACCAGGGGAAATTTACCACTCATCGTGGTTACCGGGGGCTGTGAGCGAGCGAAACCAGGTAGAAAAAAAAAAAGATTGACATGGTGATTACAAAGAGATTCATAAATGTTTTATTAACTTTACTGATGATCAATCAATCAGTTTTTTTAGTACTAGATACAACACATCCTCACCTTTCACACACTCACACACTCATCTATATATAATAACATTTAGTAAATTGAGGATATGGAGGTTATTAATACTGCTGTAGTGTAAATACTGCTGTAGTGTACGATGATATAATGCACGATAAAGTACACTAATCAGTTACTTTTCATTTAGTTATTTTACTCAAATGCTAGTATGATCTTAGCTCGGTCAGAAAATGGCAGAATGTATTACTACATGTTGAGTAAGAATGACTTCTCCCTCCAGTACGGTAGAATAACTAAACAGTCGATCTTGGACAAAGCTCGTAATTAAATCAACAGCAGACTGGTAAAGGGACCAAAGCCACATCTGGTCAGTAACGCTAGCTATGTTAGCTGATGCTGCTTATTGTACAGTAACTTATCCAATGTTACTCGTATCAGAAAACATGTAATGGGTTAGATCCCGATACTTTAACGCGATTCGCAAGGTTAACCTGGCAATCGCTTTGCTTCAAACGTAATATATTTAGAATAGTCGACATACAGTATCGAGATCAGCATAGCACAGCTACCTGCAACAACACTTCCTGGTATCGTTATGTTAGCCTGTTCTCATCGTTAGAGGTGATCCCAGTCATTATCATTTCGGTCGATGGGAGAGCTTCGTCGTTTGCACATTCTGAACGTTTTCATATTTTCAGATGAAGGATGACAAAAGCGACAAGCTCACGGAGAGGCTTGAGAACAGCAACATCAGCTGTTGCTGAGGCAGTAGCCAACAACTTCCTGTCCACCGTGAACTCCGACCTGTTTAGTCATTGGCTAATGCGGCTATGTCGTAGGTGAGTGACTTCATAATATTACGTTAAAAGTTTTTGTAGGCCCCATATGACATATTACCATATGTCGAAATTATAACATAGCCTATTGCATACGTTATTTGCGGCATCGTGCAACTAATGGGGTTGCGTGGATGAGTAACAGGTTAGTGACTAACATAACCTGAACATAATATCTAGGCTATAGACTAAATTGATCATACACGAATCTTTAACAACACCACCAAGATCATACCGATCATACCTCATATGAAGAGTCCATCATGATCTTGCCGACTGCAGCCATCTGCTTTCACAGATACTAAACAAATACATATGCCTACTGGTAAATCCGGTTTAGGTAAATTCACTCTCCATATCGTGCCTAGAGTCATCTAAGTAGCCTAAACTGCCGCTGATTTACTGTCAGACACTTTATCCTCCCTCTCCCATAACTTGTTTTCGTTTTGTCATATTATCACCCTCTTCTCTTCATTTTCCTTCTTGAATATTTTACCTGCTTTTCTACCAATATATCTCCCTTACCTCCTTGTCTCTTCCTGCCCTCTCTCTAAATCCTTAATGTGTTACATTCTTTTTACATTATGCCTTCCTCTCTTCTAATTTTGGACCCGTCTGTCTGCCATTCAACCCCCCCCCATACTCCCTAGCAGAAGAAATAAAACACAAGGCTCTTTTATCAGTCCCTGTGTCTACCTTCCACTGTCTTTAACCATATACACTCTTACACTAATATACTTGTACACTCGGACTCTATCAGTCTGTCTGCCTCTCTGTCTGTCACACCCAACAGAGGACATTGCCCCCCCTTCTCTCTCTTCCTCTTCCTCTCTCTCCTGTCCTCGCTCGGCCGGCAGCCAGAGGTTAATACTCCGGGCTGGCGTTATTTCCTCCCTGGCCCTGGCAACAATATAAAAATTCAGAGTGGACAGCTCAATCCCTCTTCCATCTCAGATTTGATTGTAATGGTATTGCCTCCTGTCCCTGGGAGGCGCGGCCGGCTCGCCAACCCTGGCTTTATGACACTAAATGGCCAGGCTACACCCCCGCCCCCCCACGCCGCCACCCTCTCCACCTCCCCCGCCACGCCATCTATTCAAAAGAATTCCGTTAATAACTCATTTGGAATGAGACAGCGGCTCTCTCCCCTGGCATGCTGCGGCCGGCCAGCCCACCCCCTTTCTGGCCGGGGTCACTGTGTGTACTGAATAAGATGCAATGCTGCGTCATGAATGGAAGGGGTTAATTAATCTCTGGGAATTTATAACCCCCGCTCCTTATTTTCCCAGGCCCCTGCGCTCCCGTCGACGGGCCCAAAGAGACGGCGACCGCCATATTTACAACTTGGCGCGGTGAAAGTGTTCCGTGGCCCGGCCCGCCCGACCACTTCTCCTTCTGCCTCGTCAAACTTTACAAGTGTTCCCATTCGTCAGCCGTGATGGATTTATGTCATAAAGCCCATTTCCTTTCCCCCCATCATGAGATCCCATTAAATAATAAAATAATTATTTATTGATTATTCAAAAAGGTACATATGCGCGGGTAATGGCTTTGCGCCATACCACTGGACCTGCAATAAATAAAGCAGAACTGAGAGAGAGGGAGAGGGAGAAAGAGGGAGAGAGAGACGAATAGAGGGGAGGGATATGGCTTCTGAACTAGTCAAATCTGGATCCAATATGGCCTCCTACTGCATAGATCACGAAGGACATTATTCACTCTTCAGGAAGCTCAGATGGGAGCCAGGGCAATGAATGGTTTTAATGCACAATATAGATGGCACAAATTAGCATACACCAGGCGGCTGTCTTTATTTCACAATGACTCAGTTGATTCAGTGGCATTAGCAGTAGTGTTATTAGTATAGCCTGTTACTGTATTATTTTGCATTGAATAAATATTACAAAAACGGTTTCGTTAAGTATCTGAGCAGAATTAGCAGTTTGCCTCCAAGCATACACGCGCACACACACACGCGCGTGCACACACAAACACACACATGTACACACACAAAAACCCCTTGAACTGTGTCTGTGTGGAGCTGCTCTTTGCTCAGTCATGCCCCCTGTGGCCAATAACACACTTGATTTCGTCTTATGTGGTTCCTGTGTTTCAGGTACGACCTACTGGGCCAAAGTTACTTTTAAAACTAACTCTGTGTGCTTCTGCATTTAACTCTTAACCGTTAACACGTTAAGACTTTTGTTAATATGTTTTATTATAGAGCCTGTGTATGTTTTAGTGTCTTGCCTGCAATGACACTTTGTCTATGATTTAAAAAAAGAAAATTGACTCATCCCATTCCCATTCCCTTTAATAATTTTGCCATTGCTGTTCCCAAATGGTAGGAGATGGTGTTTTCAGAAAGAAATGCCAGATGTTTAACGTCAGCTAGATATTACATGGAGGGATTCTTAATAACCCATTTGTGTTTGCTCTTATCCCATGGCTAAAGTGCCCTCGCTCGCCATGGTCTTCTTCTTGACTTGCTTCAGTCATCCTGCATTTTACAGAAAACAGATGCTATCGCCCCAGTATTACTTCTCAGAGCACTCATATCCTCTCCCATGTTATTTTCTTTGATCTACTAGGCTCTGAGTGCCCCCCCTTTATCCAATCCTCCACCGGAGAGATAGTGTCTGGATCGCTGGTGGAGTATGTTTGAATTTGCCTCTTCTCTTCTTTGTCATTAGATGGACAGAAATGCATTGTGGGTAAGAGCCTATTTAAGATTATCCAATAATTTCACACACCACTATAGATGAAGAGTTTAATGTGAGGTTGCTGTCAATTCGCTTTGACAAAAGTTGACCAATTTAACTACATGTGAACTGAAATTGTAACTTCATGTAAACCACGAGAATCACTTTTTCTCAAAGATGTGTCAGTCAATATCATTATGACCTAAAAGAGATTATTTTCTTTATGTATACAGTATACAGTACATGTATGTATATATTATATTGCATAGATAGATCTGTTCAATATATTTTAGAGACAGGATCAAGGAGATAGGGTGGAACTTAGCATTTATCCCCAGGGGTAAAGTGGGTTTTTATATGGGTATGAGGTGGTGTGTGTGTGTGTGTGTGTGTGTGTGTGTGTGTGTGTGTGTGTTTGTGTGTGTGCGTGAAGCAAGTCTCGACGGTGTAGTTGTGTATGTCACATCAGGGTTCTGACTCATTATCTCATCATATATCTCTCTGACACCCGAACCACACGTCATGCCTCTGTATAGTAGCTCACACGCCTATATAGATGCGTGTTAAGAAACTGAACATCGTCACTGCAATAAATTATGATGTAAGATGACTTATAATAAGAGGAATTTTGATTTAATCGCAAATAAATTCAGGCAAAATGTGTAATGGCCTTGTAGACCTTCAAATGCTTAGGTTTATGGGCCTGCAATGCAATGCATGTATTTCACTCAGTCAACATACACAATACATGAACAATGGCAATATGGTGGACACATGATCGGATGCGGTGGATGTTTAGGGATCTTTGGCTTTTCTTGTGAGCAGCCAGGAGAGGGAAGCACCTCTCCTCACAAGTGAACGCAAAAGAAAAGGGGAAAAGAAAGTAATTAGGTAAACAATCTTCCAATACCCACGTTTGTTCTAATACCTACAGACAGGAAACGGAGGGGAAAAAATACGTTAGTTTGTTGTCTCGTCAGAGTGCTGGCAAATGATACACATGTTTCATTGCCCCTTCATTTAACCTACGCCGTGCATATGTAGAGGAAGGATTGGGAAACAAATTACGTAGTGTCATTTAATTAGGAGTTTTGCTGTGAGCAGTAATCCTTCTTATTTCCCATAACCTTTAACTACTTAATGGATTTGAGAAGCTATTACCTTTCAAGATTTCTGTTTTTAATTATTTGGAGTATTGTCACTGATATGAAATGTCACTCACACGCTGGGATTATGTCTGTGCTTCAAGTTGAATGTTATTCATTCAAGGATATGAAGCTGATGGAGCTGTTTGAGTTTCAGGTTTGCACTTGCAGCTAAGTAGATTGCAATGCAAGACACTGGCAACTTGTCTTTTTACACCCTCTTGCCCACCATGCTTCCTTAGCTTCATATAACATCTGCATTAGGCATTTAGATTGAATGTTAGCATCCTAAACATCAGTGTAAATGTGGTAATTATATACAGTAACGGGGGGGTTATTAGACATAGATTATCAGATTAGTGCTGTGATAATGGAATGACGTATTTATTTGATTTTGCATTGGCTAGTGTTTTATCCAAATGTCTATACAGTTCATAGTCATGTTTAAGTTTACACTTAATGTATAGGTGTGCACTTGGCACCCAAAAAGGATTGTTCAATTGTCGCTAATGCCGCTAACATCGTCGACAGAGAGCGTTTGTTTTGTCCTCTCTCCAAGCCCTCCGGAGAATATCCCATGTGCTGTACCATCAGGACCTGACTATAGCTAAATATGCCTGCAGTGTATGGACTATACGAGGTGCACTCCATTTTTTTTTACTGTGCACGTAAAGGAGCAGAAGGAACGTGACCTGATCTCGCATACACATACAGTACCGTATCTTAACAGGATTAATACAAGCGGATCTGGCTGGAAGAGCTAGCTGATGAGTTCTTTAAATACTTGTAAGGAAAAGGAGAAACATAAGATGTGTTTTATTTATCACGTTGGAAATTTATGTTTCCGCGCGGCGTGCTGGGAAAGTGTGGTGGAAGATAAATCAGGCCCACCTCAAGCCGTATTCCGACCCATATTCAAATCCATATTTTAGCCCAGGCTCGACATAGCTCCTAGGCCGGCTTGTTGGCTTGTCAGACCCCCCATGGCACGGGGCATGTAATCATCACGAATGTCTCTCTGGGTGTCTGCACTCTCATAAAGCAGGAAAATGGATTGTGTGGCCCAGGAAGGGAAAATGAAAGAAAAGAGAATGAAATTACAGACCTGGCTGACTGCACAAATCATGCATATCATGTTTTATGGCTTGCCAGAAGAATTCAACACCTGTGGATCACCATAGCTATAATTGTATGTGAACGCACAGGAATGGGGGGGGGGTTTGCGGTTTGCGTGTGTGTGTGTGTGTGTGTGCGCGCAGCTCTGTGACTGTGCACGCGTGTTTTTCTTGGCACGGCCAGGTCTCGAACACAGGGGCGCTGATAAAAGGAAGTTACGGGAACGGCTGTTGTTTGTGTTCAAGCTCTCCCATCCAGCTTAAGCCTGTCGCCGGGTGCACACGGCACCTCCATTTACCATTGTAATTACCCGGTTTATTTACCTTATCTGCTTTTGGTGGTGAAGCAGGGCGATTCATCAGAATGGGACAACCTGGTCTGGCGTCGCCGCTGCCATTTACTTTAATTAAATGAGGCAATCAGTGAATCATAAATCAGGGACCGTGTGAACAGCGGCGGGGCATTTCTACATTGCCGTCTCCTCTGCACCCTGAGACACACCTTGAGTGTAAACTATGAAAAGCAAGGCATACCACTGCTGCAGCTGTTGGACCTTGCTGCTTATTTTGTTACACTTTTTAAATAAATAAATAAATAAATAAATAAATAAATATTAGAAATTAAAATGTTGGAAGTCAAACAATGTCAAAAGTGTTTGTGTCGTCGGTCCAACATTTATTAACGGGAAAAGTTTTTCCCCGCATGCGAAATACGTTGTTTCCTCGGCCAGTAGATGGGCCAGCGTATTGAGTGAATGAAGGCTAAACACCAAGCAAGACAACAGTATGATGGATCTAAGAGCATCGTAGCCCCTCACCCTCCGTGGATGCTGATGCTTGCTTCAAACTGATTACACCACTCCATCTGCATCACGACCGGCCTCCTCCTGCGTCTGACGCCTCTGCCTACAGCACAGAGTTAGTGTACAATTACATATAGTTTAATATATCTGCCTGAGCACCTTTAAACAAGCATCACAAGTCCATGAGGTGATTTGTCTTCGAGCCCCATTACTCCATTGTACATCTTGATAGCCAGAGATCGCTCCTAGCTATGTTTAAGCATTAAATAGTGTATTATTATTTCACATAAATCACGCTTGGATGTGATGGGAAGGGGGGGGGGGTATTCATAAATTTTGCATTTCTCACAGACAGTATTCTAAAGCCCCTCATCGCGGCTTGGGTTTTTGAGGCTGAAGCAATTCCACTTGCTGCATTTGATAGTACATTAAAGATGGGCATATCAGGGCGGTATATTCAAAACAACATGTGATGCAGTTTAGATTAAGTTTGAGCCACTCAAACACATTTATCATACCGCAGGTTTCATAACAAGAACCCTTCCTTCGTGTTGCTGCCAGACCCACACACAAGCACACTATTGCCATTGCAATACAATGCATTGTTATTGTCATGAATAATGAGGTAAAGCTACCAATAAAAGCACATTTATCACAATGCTTTCAGTTAACCATTGCTACTTCACTTATGCACAGCGATGAAATTGAATTCACAGACGTCTGCCACTAGTCCCTTTCCTCTTAGAGAAGTGCCCCTGAACTTAGATATTAGTCCTGTCTGCGCAAAACATACTGAGGAAATGACTTCACTCAGGAAACTGAATGTCAGCTTTACACACAGAGAACTGAGAACTGTCGATGTTTTAGTCGGGTTGACAAAAGCCTCTTTTCACTGCTTGTTCTTGAACTGACTGGAAAAACTACAAGTGACAGAGGCGGAAATTGGACTCTTAGTTGTTATGGTTACTCCAAGGACACATCACATTTTCCTTTCTATTTCCTGTCTCTGGGCTGGTTTGTTGATTAGTAGTGCTGATGTACATGTCGGGCCTCGGGGTTTAAGGGCTTGGCTTAGACCTGTAGCTCAGGCTCTGTCTAAGTGGAGACTGAGAGGTTTTCTCTGACACTGTTCAGCATGAATAACATTTGATCATTCAAGTTTCAGCGAGAAAGTATGTACTCCAATCTGCTTCATGTAACATTATGGTAGGGATGTTGAATCATGTGCAGTAATAATGCTTCTGTACTTATGTGTGTATACAATATTTGTATGCTTTAATATAAATCATTTACTTAATTTATTAGGAAAAATATTAATCCATAAAAGTGTACAAATTGTTAAGCAAAAGATTATATTTCAGCAGCTAAGTGTTGAAAAAATGCCCTTTCGCTAAATCATGCAGTGGTACAGTATATAGTTTAAAGAAACAATAAATCATCTGATTAAATAATACATATGGCAAGTTTCACTTTTGTGATTTCATACTTGCATTGCAACCGTACAACACAATTAAACCTCATTTTCACATTTAAAGTGTGCTTATCATTTTCTGCACATAATAATTATACGACCATTGGCCTGGGGGTTTCAATACCGCACCAAACTCAGTAAAAGATCTTGTAAAAGTCATTGCAAATTGACTTGATGCCAGGACAGGCAGTTGTGGATAGAGGGAGTGGGGAAAAATGTCTTTGAACTAGTTTTTGCTTGCAGAAAATATTGCTTCTGGGTTGATATTTTCTCAAGTGTTTCAAGGCAAAGAAAATGTAGAAATGCAACGAGTGCCAAGTGATCCACTGAAAACATGGCACCCACAGGTATGGCTGCATTACATCATGTGTTAAATTAATATTACAGGCAAATGTATTTACAGCTGTATAACAAT
>JAOEGT010000013.1:511364-531676 GCA_025447795.1 Speoplatyrhinus poulsoni
CTCTCTCTCTCTCTCTCTCTCTCTCTCTCTCTCTCTCTCTCTCTCTCTCTCTCGCTCTCTCTCTCTCTCTCTCTCCCTCTCTGAGATAAATGGGAACTCATTAGCGGCTGTTGGTGATTGTGTTTCTTTCACAGATCAATCTACTGAACGCATTGTTGAGTGGCTCATTATTAAAGTCAGAGGTCTTGTATTGACAAGGAAAATAATGCAAGACTAAAAAATTTAAGCTGCTTGATTTATATATGTACACCTGCTTGAACAAACTGATATATTGCTGTAATAAACAACTTAGAGTACTACTAATCATATGAATACTACTACTACAACAACTACTAATAACAACAATAATAATAATAATAATAATAATAATAATAATAATAATAATGATAATAAAGTGTTATAAATAATAAAACATAGACACAGAGACCATTCTCTTTGTAGAAAAATCACTCATAAGTAACTTCCCCAAACTTGCAAAGCAAACAACTTATGTACATCTGTCTCATTTTTCTCCTGAACACGGGAACCAAACCCGTCAATTTGCCATTCATCAATTTTATCGCCCGTCCTCTTCTCCCTGGCCACCCCACAACCCCAACAGGGAGGCTTTTGGTGCTGTTTTGAAAAATCGTCCCCAGAAATAATGATTCCGAGCTGCTCAACCCTTTGTTTTCTCTCTCGATAAAGCGAGCGACAAGACGTGATGTACGAGCGTCGTGGGCTGCACACGGGCGCACGGCAGAGTGCATAAGCAAAGCCATGTTTCACGGCAAACAGAGTGTTCTTTACAGCCCGCACGCCACCCGGATGAGAATATAATGTTCTGCAGCGCGGAACTGCTTCAGGTCAGTGCTTGATTTGCTCCAACGTGCTACAGAGCCCGTGCCGTGGCAGGGGTCTGGGGATGCATTAGCGGCCATGGAAAAGCGGGTCATGGAGGGTGAGGGTAGGGGTGGGTGGGAGGTCTTGTAGACTTGGCCAAACTCCCCAATGTCCCTCAAATCATTTTCAGGTACTGTACAATGTGTGTGTCTGGCGCGTAACCTATTTTGTGTGTGAGAGTTGTTTTTTTTTTGGGGGGCGGGGGAATGGTGTTTTGGTGTGTTAGTGTACAGTATGTGTGTGTGTGTAGTGTCATAAAACACTACACACACACACAGGCACATCATTTCACACTGATAATATTGAGGAAAAGGCAACGGGTTCCCAGGTGGCGACAGCAATGCTACGCGGCCACTTCCCATCTCAAATAATGACGCTCAAAAGTGTTGGCCTGGGCCGGCCACAGCTGCAATTAACTCCGGTGATAGAGCGCCGTTCATTTTCCCCCCACTCTGTCCATCCCCAGCCGCATAGAATACGCCCCAATCTGTGTACCTATACACATGTGGGTCTCTACACAGGCACAGACTCATCACACAGACAATCAGTACACAATCCAGTGGGGGCTGGATGCAAGCCTTGTGCCAAACACCCAGAGACTTTCAGGAATAACGGATGAGGTTGGCACCGGTTGCTCAGATTCTTTTAAATATTAACGTCGTTGAACCGCAGTTCATCCCAACTCAAGACACACGCTGATACAAAAAAGAAAATCACTTTGTGGGATCTTCTGCCTTTGCCTATCTTCCGTCTGACATTTGTTTTGTTATGTGGTTTGTTTCAGGTTTGCTTTGACGTACATGATCTGAAACAACGTAATGCGTCATAAGTAATTGTACCTCCTCTTAATGCTGTCACTAATGATAGAAGGACGTAAGGACATGTGATATCTAATAGGAACTGTCATAAGATGTCCAGGCATAATTATATACAGCATGTTTTTAATAAAACGTATAAACATTACATAAACTCAACCTGCATCTACAGTATACAATATGCACTGCTAAGGACGGTTTTTTTGTTTTTTAAAGTTTGACCACACTCAAATCAGGTTTAGGCCCATATTAGGGTCTACCACCATCACATTCCTTTGTAGTACAACACGCAAGTGGTGTTTTATTATTGTTTTTTTTACCCCTCTCTCTCTCTCTCTCTCTTCTTTCTCCTCCACAGCTTGACACAGCGGCAGGACTTGAAACCGAGAGCTGTCTGGGAGCGAATGTGGCGTTAATCCAGAGCCCCTGGGTCCCCTCGGTTGCCCCTCGCCACATTGACCAGATGAAAGGCCTTGCCCAGATGTTTACAGCCTGTGACAGTGTCGGGGCGTTGGTGGAGGATGTTGGCACAGGGAGCCCACAGACTACAGAATACGAGGCAGTAAAGCCTCACGCTGTTTCCGTACAGGGGGAGGGTGTCGAAAGGGAAAATAATGGAGTCGAATGGTGTGTTGTGAATTATGAAACTGGGCTGCTGATTAGTAGATTAGCAGAATGCTACATGTTTGTAAAACAATATAATACATTCATCTAGCATGAAGCTGACATTTAAAACACAAATAACTGCAATGTTTTTTCACAAAACAGCCCAACAGTCTCCCTGTGATGCTGCTGTCTCCAGTCACATTTCCGGCAGGTGTAGCCTTGACCCTACTTTGGCCAGATGGCATTCACAGTGGCACTGTCCTGCTCCTCTCACAATGACCAGTATGTGTTTTCTTGGCATGCGTTGTGCATGTGTTATTTGTGTGGCTCACACAGTCTGTCTGCTGGTGCCAGGCTAGTCCACAGCCATCTGGTGCCGTGCATACAGCGCATTCATTTAACCTTTACAAGGAGGAGATGCTTAGGAATATGCAGTGCATGAGGTCTTGCTGTCAATGCCAAGGTACCCTTTAACATACTGTAGCCTACATAGGCTACATGAGGCCGAACATACTATGGGCCTCATGTACTAACATGTTAGTTAGCGCCCGTTTAAGGCGTAATTTCATTGCACTTTGCGCGTAAAAACATGGCATTGTATGTACAAACAGCACGCTCATGGCTAAACTGCTATTCTGCCTTCTGAAGGAACACAGGATCGCAAGTTGCGCTTTCCTATTAATGCATATGCATTCACGGGACGGTCAAGGGGAGATTGGGAGTGTTGCGCAAATAAATTGGAGGAGGTGCGTATAAAAGAGAGTCTGATTACCTATTCCGTTGAATGTATGAAGACTGTGATGCAAGCGCAAGTCGTTTTGCGGTGAACATTCTCCGCCTCTGAAAAGCAGATGTTATTCCAGTTACAGGGTTTCTTTGAACAGAGCAAAACAAGCAACGGCAAGAATCATCCGAGCAAGACGAAGACAAGAGGCCTGGATATACGTGCTGAAGGATTTGAGTGCTTGTGTGGTGTTGAAATAAATGTTTATTCCACTTATTTTCTATTAAAATGTTATAGTCACCCAATATGGAATATAGACTACTCGCCGTGTCTACTCCAAATTTAGAGGGTGGTGCCAAGTGGCGATTACGTGATCAGCCGCAAATTTACTACATCCAACGTAAAATGCGAAGGCACAGCGTGCGCTATCTGCAGTCAGGCTGCGCTCAATTTTACACTGTGCTCGCTAACATACGCACAGTACATTATTAGAATTTATATTTCACAAGCTTTCATGCAGTTATTGGAGGTATTGCTAAGCACGTCAGCTAAAGTAATGATGCTAATGTGGTTGCCTGAAAGCTAATAATCAACACCTGAAAAGACACGTATTGATTTTACCTTTTATAAGTAAACATTCACAAGGATATTACAAGAACACTATGGCCTTATATCTATTTTACCTGATGTGTTGAATCTGCCCTCGAGCGGGAATTATGTAGATGTTTTCTCATAACATCAGCAATGGCTTGCCTGAACTACGGAGAGCTGTGAAGAAACAAGGTGAGGCCATCGTCTCTTGCCGTCCGTCCACCAAGGCCAATTAGAAGGCCTCTCTAAATGAATGTGCTGGGTGTAGCCCACGCAGCGGTCTGCAGTGACTTGATCTGGATTGAGTCGAGCATCCCCTTATTGAGTTAGGCGCGGCCGCAATGTGTCTTGTCACTTTGCGGTGACGAGGGCCGATAAAATCCGTTGAACGGAATTAGATTGTCATTGATGTGTCGGCGAGACTGGGAGAACAACAGATCGATGTGTGGAAGTGCACACGGATTGAAAAGATGCATGGTTACGTTGTGTTTTTTTTGGGGGATATATACAATACACTGTGATAAACACACGTACACCCGCGCACACAAAATTATATACATGTAACACACACAGACTCGCACACACACACAGGTTTGGTGCTTTAGCTTGGAGCAATCGCACGACAGTGAGAAAGCCAGTGAGAGAGATAGAGTGAAAAAAAAAAAACCAATTCCAATACAGCACTAATGGGCCACATCATGCCAATACAATAAATAATGGCCCTTTCAGCACAGTCAATAGTGAGTAAATGAAAATTTAACCTTTCATTAAATGTGGTCGTATTATTTTCCATCTGCTGGCTTCCCCTGTTTTACTTTGATACCACTTTCTACTGAGTAGGAAGGCCATGTGCAATGTTATCATATGGCAGTAACCTTTTCATATGTACAGTACTGCCTACTGCTATATACTGTAAGGCTATGGCTAATGGTCTCTTGTTCTATAGACGTGTTGCAGACAGTGGAATTATTTTGGAAATATGAAGGTACACTCTTAAACAACATTGTTTTGTAACACTGAAAACAAACTAGCTTTAGGCAGTTTCTGTGGATCAGCATATTGGATTATCAGATTGGCTGTAGCTATATGGTATACGGTCCGGGTATGCATGTAAGCTAAAAGCACGGCTGCTAAATCGCTTACATCGACGTCTGCGAGCCAGGGGGGTGGGGTGGGTGGCATTGTCATGAGGGGAGGTATCCTGTCTGGGAGAGTACTGTATGAAAAGGCTCTGGGCCCTATCTCTACTGCGGCCACGCTGCCCTCGTAATGAATTAGCACTAGCAAGAAGTACTGGCCCCACGGGGGAAGGGAGGGGCCTCCTGAGGACCGGCCAAGGTGATGATGTCCTAAAGGGGAACCCAAGTCCTAGATGCGTTCCTCAACAGCAGACGCCATTGACTCGCACCGTGAAATAGCAGTCACGCCGCGCTAAGTGTGCTACTGCAAGATTCTCATGTTAAAGGTATAGTCAGCTATTGCTAGCTAACTGTATATGCTAATACACTTTCTTTTGTCAAATTCACCAAATATCTCTGTGCATTCTGCTATCATTCTATGTGCGTATAAACAGTCTGGAACTTCTGCATAGCCCTGGCTCCGGTGACAGCTCCTGCTCGGGAAATTAGGGAGGGCTATTGTTTTGGTGACCCATTCAATAGCCTAGGTAAAATAAAGGTATCTAACTAAATCATTCTAAAGAAAGCTTGTCGATCAAAACAAAATAACCTTTTGCTTCCGTCAGAAGTTCTGCCCACCACAAACTGAAAACACATAGCAAAGGCTAGGATATGTCATTCATTCATTGTTATGCGTTGTATGATGTTGTGTGTAACGTGTGCCGCTTTCCACAAGGGGCATTTGTGCCATTTTCCATTACAGGTGTTAAGTCATTCTTTGCAGTTACTGAACCGGTCAGACCTATTTTAGATAATAGTGTATGTAACCACTTAAACTTCAGTAGCATATCATTGTCAAGACCCCATAATCAAACTCTCAAACAATCCCAATTGAGAACTCAAATTCATGTCATGCACCTTTGGCGGTGCATGACATGCGTCGCCCAATCGCCCTAAGGAACAAACCGTCCCTGCCTGGCCCCATAAATAGGAATAATCAACGTGGCGAACATTGCTCACAACAACGCCAACTTTACAATGAGTTTCAATGTGTGAGGGAGTTTGCTTTGATTAGAGCTCAAAGTTCGCAAGCGTTGTTAAAAATATCTAACCTTTGCATTTAAGGACTGTGCTTGTTACATTGACCATTACATAATAGGTTATTTGTATTATTGACATTGAAATGTATAGTAAGCGATTGTAAGATAATACACTTTTTGTCAAACTCACCAAATATCTCCTCGCATTCCACTAGCTGCTCATTATCTCAAGCTTGTTGTAACCAGACCATATTCACTTTCTAGACACGCTCCATTGGGAAGTGCTCGCAGTCGTTTACACCTACTTGACGTAGACCTCTGGTTAATTTTGAAACTACTGGACAGCACTACAATATCCTAGACTTGGCAATGTGTTTACAATGTGTGGGCCGGAGCTTCTGAGGAAGCACCCTTGAAAGGAGAGTTTTTTTTGTTTTGATGAGTTCAAAATATAAATGTATTTTTTCCAGATTGTCAAGATCTTACTTGTACTTTAATTGTGTTGGAAATTGCTTGTCTGATTAGTGTGGAGTCACTTTACTGCAAACAGTCTAGGTATACTCCTTCAATTTCAAACAGTGCTGTTGGTTTACCAAAGTATGACGAACAAGAAGTTTGGTTTGAACATCATTTACATGCTTTTAAAATGTTGTTAACCCAGATCTTTGTGACTCCTTGTGCACATACAGTAAACACGCATGTTTAGGGTGGCAAGTGGCCCTTGTTTTGTGTGTGTGTGTGTGTGTGTGTGTGCGTGTGTGTGCGCGTGCGCTCACGCATCCACCCACAAACTTCACTCTCTTTCTCTCTCTGTCTCCAGTAATGAGCATGTGCACCTTTTGTGCCCGAGGCCTTCATACACAATTTAGCCAGAAAGCCAGAGCTGATCATGATTTAGCTTTTGACACGGCTCGCCCCGAGGCAGGTAGGGACTAATACAGATATCTGACTCCCAGACCGCGATGGAGGGAAGGCGAGAGAGAAAGTGAGAGGCCTTTTATTGACTAAATGATAAAGAGGCTGGTAATGATAAATAACAGTCATTTTATTGTGGAATTCCCAGAAAAGACACATTCTACACAATATATAAAAAGAGAAAAAAATAATAAGACAAACAGGCAGGCCACTGAGCTCTCCTCTCCCTACAGATCCTCCCATTGTTAAACTCTAATATTCCTGTGCCGGGGTGGAGGTCACAAATTGTGTTAGAAAGGACCTGCTGCTATGAATACTACATAAGACTGATGCAGACTGGCAGTTAGCCCCTGTGTCTGGCACAGGGAGGGCAGTCCAGCAAAAGAAGCACTGGTTATGCCCATGGGCATATCTCTGTCACTCTCACTCTCCCTTTCTGTCTTTCTGTCTGCATTTACTTAACCCCACAAGTTGAATAAACATAATCCAGACATGCTCCATTGCTGCCTGTATGTTATGGGAAAGTTTTTTAACGATCACTTAGAAAATATACAGAGTATTGCACCAACAAATGCAACAATTTAATGTCAGCACAATGTCTTGCTTAATACAAACAAATATGTACGCAATGGCAATTGCGCACTAACTATCCAATTATGTCTAACCTTGGATATTAGCTTTTTCTTGCATTGCTATCTTGCTGTCTTGGCAATACAGAAACACATGGTATTGCATTTCCAGCTCATGTTGTCATTAACCCTTACACCACATAATTCAGTTTTAATTTCTGCAGTGTTCTATGCAAATAAATACACATTAATCGCAAAGATTAATACACAAATATTTGTATGAGAAATTGATCGATGAGAGCTTCAGAGCGGTCCAGACACTCTATCTGAGGACTACTGTAAGTTTTTCTCCTCTACTGCATGTTGAGCTCTTAAAGTAACACAAGCTTGTCCATCATCTAACCGTAGTGCTTTGAGGGGGACGGTGTTCCACTCTTTTGAAGTGATCTCCTTATGCAAGGTCTTAGGCACCGCAGCTCCGTACCTATACCACAGGCCTATGATTAATTGTGTGTGGTGTACCACTTCAAGCCTTTCACATTCCAGACATTTTGGAATTAACTTTTGTAAATGCCACCTCTGCAGCCTCTCACACACACACACACACACACACACGCGCGCGCACGCATGCACGCTTGCACATACACACATGCTGTATTGTTTGGCAATCATTGACATTGCATATCAAGTTGGTAAACACAATGGAGCGATGGATAATTATGAAAGATAAATGGGCACACACTCACACACATGCACACACACACACGCGCACACACACACACACACACACACGTGTATGAAATGATAAGGGAATGTGTATTGACACCCGGTCTCTAAACACCCCAGATCCATGTGCACGCGCACACATACACACCCAGCAAACACCGCAGTGACACAACATTAAGTTTTCTCTTCTCTCTTATCTCTAGCTTCCTTTCTGCCCCTTGGTTAAACATCCTCTTGACACGCATGATCTCATTTAACTTTGATTTCCTGCTTTTCCAGGCCGGCATCCTCGATGGTTCCAATTTCCAGCCCCATTCTCCAATTTTCAACCCCAATGACTGACGGACAACACGCGCTTGGGAAGGCTGTTTAGCTAAAGAGGGGAATTGGTAAGTGACGCTTTTAAATGTTGTTTAAGATCAAGAGGGTTTGGGGCAGGAGGAGGTCTGGGGTTGTTTGCCCTGTACAGTTGACATTCTGTACTATTTTAAGCTTTGAGAAATACAAAGCTGTGTATTTGTGTATTTATATTAATTACAATGGTATTTTGTTTGATTATATTGTAAAACTAATATGAAATAAATAAAAGATAAAATGTTACAACAAGTTGATATTACTGTTCTAATTTAATGTTATATTGTTTGGTGTATAAAAAGTTATTTGCTCATACTATACCTCCAATTATTAAAAATTTAAATGTCCATTGCACTTTAAAAAGTGAAATGTTGTGTTGGGCTGCTAATTTTGATTAATTAGAAATTGTTAAATCTTTATACACATTAAAAGAGAATATTCTGTATACATAGTGTGCAAAATTCAACTCAATTCATTAACAGATTGTTTTTCATTCATGCCTCTAAATAAAAATGATCAGTCTATTCACTTTTAAAATGTAAATTTTTTTATTTTTCATAATCAACACACACACACCGATTTAATCCAAGCCCGGCATTTAATAACAGTCTGAAGCTTTCAGGACTAACTTATTACTTTATACACATCACTCACAGCCTGGCCGATTCTGAATATGTGCAGAATATTTGTTCCTGGTTAACCCCCCAGATGTGGAGAATATGTTCAGCATGCATGGCCTTCTTGTTGATTGAAAATAGTGTCTTATTGTATCCCCTATAATCCCTTTTAACCAATACCATATAACCCAAGGATTCTGAAAATATGTTCTCAGCACATTTGTGTAGGAAAAAACCTGGGAATTTTCTCTCTCTCTCTCTCTCTCTCTCTCTCTCTCTCTCTCTCTCTCTCTCTCTCTCTCCCCCCCCCTCCAACTCTGTCATGAAACAGGGCACCCATTTCCATATAAATCTTATTAGTTCCAAGACCATAGTAGTAAAGAGCGTATACATTTCAATAGAGGACAGCAAAAACATTGTTTGTTTATTTTATATGCACCTCTCTTGTCGCATTCTGTGAGATGAGATGAAAACAGGCATCATGGTTTTCATTTATTTATATAAAGTTTTTTAAATGTTGGTACTATGTTATACAGTAAAGACGTAGAGCACCATAATTCTTTATCATATTATATGTCCCCGGGAATAAGCGGTTATATTTTGCTTAATCACATTGGCATAAGGAAAAGATGGCGTATGTCGAGGACTAAATTTACAAAATGCTCATGGTACAGTAATAACACTAAACCAAATAAGACAAGATACAATTTGCAATATGTATTGCCTAGATTTTGGCACTTTGTTGAATCAATCTTTTTCAAAGACAAGTGTTAAAAAAAACACAAACTGTAAAATAAAAAATAAAAAATGTTTTATACTGTAGAGATTATAGATAAAAAAAATGGTGAAATATAACATAAACTGTATGCTATAGGATGGATATGAAGAACTAAGCAAATTGAATACATATAGCCTACATTCCTGTTCTAATGCATATTTTCTATTTAAATGAAATTAGTGTTATGATCTCCTAATCTAACAAAATTCCCAGCTATATTGTTCCCTCTTCCCTCAAAAATACATTAGAAACACAGAATGAATGTGAGTTTGTGCGTGGCTGTCACTCAAACTGTGTATCTGTTCCTGGGACTTGGGCTGATGTGACTGGCCTAGAGCTGCTGCTGTCCAGCCGCATGGACAGATGGGTGGGTAGATAGATTCCTGACTGTGCTTCCTTACAGACTCCCACAGACTCCTACAGACCTATTAGGCTGTCTCTCTTAATGACATTGTTGTCGTTGGATTTATTCCTTTATAACGCAGCTCCTAAACAGGAAAAGCCAATAGTGGGAATAGACCAGTGAAAGTAATTAATATTGGGGATGTTGGTGGAGGGTAGGGTGTAGTGGGGGGGGGGCTATGATTGCAGGAGGAAGAATTCTAATCAGTTGCAGATTCCTTCCTGTTTGGTTAGCGTGACCGCGGCCAATTACAAGTGAACTCTGCGTTACAGTTTCACTTCCTGTGCTACCCAAATAGAAGAGAGGCAGGGGGACACAAGAGATGGAGGCAATACAAGTAGAGAAAAGGGGAAGGAGTACAGGAGAACAGGAGGAAACGGGAGGGAGAGAGGAGGAAGGGGAGTGGATCTGTCCTGAGTCTAAGGTGTGCGCGCTAAGGCACATGCGTGCTTTATCCATTCAATATGGCGTGCGGTTCAGAAAGCAAATGAAAGGATTTTAAACCTGGCCCGTCTCGCTGGCTGAGACGTTCCCAGGTGTTCCCAGGTGGAGGCCGGAAACCGCAGAGCATCACAACAAACTCCAGTTCTGTGCTGAAACGCAGTAACGCATAACTCAATCACAGCAATGATATTATCTAAAGAAACAATTTGGCAGCGCTGTTCTCCCCTGAAATTGAATTAAGCCACTGGACTAAAAAGCTACATCACAAAAATGATGGAATAGTGGTATTTGAATAGTGTGCGTGTGCGTGTTTGTGTGTGTCTACAGCTGTAACTCAATATTATGCTGGAGTACTTCCTGAAAACATTTTTCACACTTATTAGCCAAAATCATGTTCCGACTGTCCATCAAGGGCTGTTTCTCCAACCTGTGTGTGTGTATGCATGTCTGTGTGTGTGTGCGTGTGTGTGTGTGCGTGTGTGTGTTTGGTGTTCCTAACCAATCTAGATAAACATAACGGTTTTGGTTTAACGCCATTGACAGTAGAAATACAAACTTGACACTTCCAGAGATCTCCAGAAGCTAACCGTGGCCTGCAAGACAGTCTCCCAGACAGCCTCCCAGACAGTCTCCCAGACAGTCTGCACATGATCCCTCAACGCTCCCTCTGCTCCTCTCTCTGGAGTCTCACCCTGTAATGGTGCTTTCTATGTGCCACCCAAGAGCACTCCCATAATTCACTTTTTATACCATTGTTTGGATGTGGAATTAGTAGGCAGCTCACTGGGATCTGGTGTCAAGGATTAAATAGTCAACATTAATTTATGAATTACAGTTTGATTTGATCATAACCCTTACACCCCCCCCACCCCCTTGAATCATAGTATTTTGGATTAGGAGTTCATTTGATTAATATTAATTTGAATAATATGAATTTTCAGCAGTTGTGGTAACATAAATTCTTGATATTCTTTTTTCTTCTAGCATTTGATGTACACACTCAAATAACCTTCAAATCTCTTTCACCTTTTTTTATTTTATTTTATTTTATTTTATTTTATTTTAATAGTTTAAAATATGTATTAGGCTAATAAATCTTTCTTCTAGTAAGACTAAAACACTGTTTAATATCAGTGCCGAGATATTACAAGTATAATTTGCTTTTATTTATTATTTTCAGCACACTAAAGAACCTACTCAATGGGACTGAAGCAATCAAGTATCGTTCAAGGGATAATGTACATAGCTGGTAATGTGAAGTCTATTTTCCACACACACACACACACACACACACACACACACACACACACACGGAACATGAGCAATGGGCCGGCTGCCACATTGTTCCGTGCGGGCTGGTGGGGGTCCAAGCTGCTAAACTAATCCCCAGTACCACAGGATCTTCCCCCAGCCTCGACGCCTGCCGCAGCTGCCTGGGATCATTTCACAAACACAAGGTATTCCAGGAAGAATTGATTGTGTTAGCTAGTACATTGATCACACACACACAGCCCGGGGACAGAAGATGGCTTTACAAGCAATAAGACGGGAGACAATTATATTATTTTAGTGAAATAAGACAGAGTACAAGCGCCGAGTGCCAATAGCCCAAGTGTGGTGGTTGGGGGGGGGGATCTCCCCCCCCCACTCCTCCACCACCACGTCCTCGATTCCCTTTGTGTGTTTGTGCTCTATCCTCAAGTGGCATGGTAATCTACTAAACTTTCCTCTGCCTGCTCCTCTCAATGCAATCAGGATGTGAAGGCTCACCAGTGATTGCGTTCATTTGTAAAAGCATCCAAGCCAAAATTGAACCCCGGGGCTGATAAACTATAAAGATGCTGATCAGATCGCAGCTAAGCAGTCCGCACTGGAGGGTACGAGGTGTCAGGCCTAGCGCCAAAAGAGCAATGACTCTGTACACCTCACTGGGAGCCAGGCGGCGGCTCTTGAATACAAACAGAAAGAGAGAAAACACATAAAACCAAGTAAACGGCACAATATTTCACCCGACACCACACACACACACACACACACACGCACACACACACACACACACACACACACACACGTATCTCATGAGGAGGACAGTGCTTTCCGTGGGGCAGATATAACAGTTTATAGATATTTTTTTTGCTGACATCATTGGTACATGGAGTGCATGCATTGTTTCTTTTTATTGATGAGGTTAGTGTGATTTTCATAATGCACTAAAGGACATGGACTGCTCTGGGACGTCGTGATTTCCTGCCTCGTGCCGGAATGGAGGTTTTTCAATATGTAATTGAAGTGAAGCCGTCGCCATGTTTAACAGAAACACCTTTGTGTCGGCGTTGCTTTTCAGGACATGCCACACAACTCTCTACTTATTTTGTGGGTTTGTTCCGGTCCTCTCTGAGTTATTTCTCTCAGCTATTGCTCTCTCTCTCACGCTAAGTGAATGGTGTCATGCTCCTAAACGCACACGTCTCCTTGCTGAAGCACAACGATTGAGGACGGACAGGTAGACAGAGATTGGAATAAAAGGAAGAATATCTGAGTATGTCTTCTTTATTTCTCTGTTTTGTTTTTCTTCGTGTGGTCGACTCATCCCCCCACCGACCCCATCTTCCCATCGTCATGGCCCCCAGTGCGGCAAATGTCAAAGAGCAGTCAGCGGGAGAGACCGATTCCAGGAGGCGATGTGAATGGGATGACTGAGGACCCTTGTGTGATTGACAGCTCTTCCTCTCTCTCTGCTCTGCCCCGGGGGTGATTGACAATGTGGTTCATCTCACATTTTGTGACTGAGCTAATCCAGTAAATTCCTACCAGACGCTCTGCAGAGACCATCCTTTCCCAGGTGGAGTTTTTATTTTATCTCTCCCCTCCCCAAAATAAATATGTTTTTCCATCTGTGGTGCACAAAACAAATTGGAGGGGGTATTGGGGGGGGGGGGGGGGCATACAATAATTAATTGTAAGTACATAATTAACCAAGTTTAGAAAAGTGCTAGTTTTCAATGAATTAAAATGTAGACTAATTACATGTGGGAATAATCCTGCTGTTGTGCTAGTGATTAATATTGTCACAGGTTACTGTCTCGATATGCTGCCAGTTGGAGATGTGATCACCTGACTGGAACGACTGATCTCTTGCCAAGTTCAATAATTAATCGACGCCAACAATCACCGCCACACACCCAGACTCCACGCGCCCAAGGTGCTAGAACTATCCTCTATTAACCTTGCACCTGTATATTCACGTGCGCACCACGCGACGAATAAAGGCGTGAGAAAACACAGGAGGTCTCCTTTCCCCGTCTTCCAGCGAATGAGGAGGCCGCGTACATTCCCCCTCCGCCAGTCGTGACCCACGTTGGCAAGAAAATGAAAATAAAAAGGGCAATAAAGAGGGGAATGCGAGGAATATTTTGACACCTTCATTAATCATCATTTCTAAATGATTACTCAAGGAGGGTGTGCGTTTAGGAGTGATTAAGTGCTGGCTGAACCTAATCAAGCGCTGAATTACCTGCCTAACCTTTTGCAAGAAGGCGGTGTTAACCTCAATGTGTAGCAAGTGATTAGCTGTGTCATGGAAAATTAGCAAAGGCACCAACAGAAATTCTAATGGAAAATATATTGTTAAATTGCCTACATGACAAATTAGTGATTTAATAATTCATGTTATCATAAACACAGAGAGAAGTGGGAAAACTGTTTACAATAGGAAAAATAAGTTATGTAAAATGTATGAATTGCCTTATACTGAAACACTAATATTACTACACAAAATGTGTATTATTGTCAAGCCATATTAAACATTATGTACCCATTCTTTTTTTAAAACACATTACTGTTGGATTTACGAAACAGTCTCCTCTCAGTACAAACTGTATTTCTCCTGAGAAAGACCAGAAGTGTCTTGTGAATGCACTCGTGCTCTTAGTTCCTGTGTTATGTCGAGCTAGGCAGCCGCGTCCAAAGAAACAATACCCCAGTGTGTACAGATCAGGTGTTGTGCACACGATGAAAGCCTTGCCAACCCGTTGTGACAATGGAAAAGTGAGATAATAGCCCAACAAAATTAACTGAGAGTGACTCGTATAAGCGTCAAGCTTGTATGGGGTATTGCACACTACAAATGGCATGCCTTTGAAGTCAGAGAGCCAATGCGTGCGACTGACATGTAGTCTATATTGAGAATAATGTAATTTTTCACTCAATATTCATGACATTACAAACACCAACATATTTTGAATCCTTCAAGAGACATGCATTGCGTTAAATATACATTTGGGTATTATTAATACTACTGCTTTGACTCATGCTTCAGAGCCAACACTCATTAGAGGCAACTATTTTGTTCACACACACAAATTAGCTCTCATAATGGCACGATTTTATGCACAATTCAAATTCAAATCATTCCTTCTTGACACAGCCAATACATCTGTCACGCCGCTCCTCGTTTTTTTGTGGAATAATTAAAAAAAAGAAACAGAGAAACATACTAATGAGAGAACCTTTCTTGAGGGCTTCATTGCTCCGCTGACTATCATATTAATGTATTCCTGTGTGAATTAAATGCACCATCAAACAGGTAAGTTCCAGCCCATATTTTTCTCTGAAGACAGGGGCCGGACACTGATGTCTACCTTGCCCTCTGCAGCGGTGAAGGGCACTCTTCCTTACGTATACCTCCTGTGATTAGTTGTTAATGGCTGTAGCAGCCCCCACCCTCATCTTGAAACGGTCTACAAGTCTATGAAATTAAACGCTTTGGGAGTTCTGCGCTTTTTTTGAAAATGACATTGGTCATTGGTTTCGGTCAGTAATTAAGCAATATTAATATGTTCAAATGACATACTGTAGTGTACACCTAACATTACTGTAATATTGAACAAATGATATTCCCCATGTGTCATAATCCGTAAAGTAACACGGTATCTCATAGTAGTTGTATTAGTCTGTATTAGGACGAAAAAGTTATATTTGACAAAACTGTAATGGTCACAATGGTACGCGTTTCGGCATCTTGAGGATATGGGATGTGTTTTCTTTTATCAAATATAGCTCTCTCTCTCTCTCTGCCCGGCTTTTCATTCTCTCTTTTTCTGCCAGTGTAACCTCCTTGGCGTCTTTCCACATCCTTACAGTAAACACCCACCCCCCTCCCTTTTCCATCCTTCCATCCCTCTGTTTTAGCCACAGAAGAGTGACAGTGATCTAAGTAGCTTGACAGCTTTAAACGGGCTCATTATGGTAAATTGGAAAAACTAGGAGCGTCAACCGAGCATGCAGTTATTTCAGAAGCTACTGTGACAGGCTCAACATGCTGAATCCTGCTCCATATAATGGCGAGAATCCCAGATGGAAGGAATACGTAGTTGTAATTATCATAATAGACCATTAGTGCTAAGGCACTAAATACAGTAGGTGAGGCTTCACAGTGTGGCCATTGGAGACTTTGTTTTCACTCATTCCACTGATACAGCTTGTAGAAATAGGAAGCAACAC
This sequence comes from Speoplatyrhinus poulsoni, assembly GCA_025447795.1. Lineage (NCBI taxonomy): Eukaryota > Metazoa > Chordata > Actinopteri > Percopsiformes > Amblyopsidae > Speoplatyrhinus > Speoplatyrhinus poulsoni. Next base: position 527,449 of record JAOEGT010000013.1, read on the forward strand.
GCTGAACGTTGGTTGGATTCTTTTGAATAGACTTGCCCGTAGCTGTGGAGGAGTGAGCCGGGCGATGTCTGATTGATCACGTGCCACAGGGACGACAGCGAGGGTGTCATTTGTACACAACAAATGGCTTCGGCTGCACTAAGCTAAGCTCACACACAACCTATGCAGATAGCGCAGTGTTTTCATTTTAACGCGCGCATGCTAAACCTGGCTGATGAACGATTTGCCTCGCAGCTCCGCCGTCCATATTTTATCAAGGCCGACAACGCTCCGTGGCGTCGCCATACTTGGTGTGTATCCAGTGTTCCGCCACAAATCTTCTCCTCAACCCCTCAACAGCTTGGCGTCCATAATTAACTTCCGCAGGACCGGTGAGGTGTCTGTCAGAGAAAAATAGAATTGAACAGAATGATCACACGTATATATAAATTACACAAACAATATCGACTCGAGGGTCACACCTATCACATGCTTGTTCAGGGCAGAAAGGTGCATGCCAAATACCAATAGTATTTCACTTTGAAAAACACAATATAACTTGAAGATGCTGTATATCTTCACATTCAGATAGGAGTATGCTAAAACGGTTAAGCAAAAGCTGCTAAGTATATAAGCATGTTTAATTTGGAGTTGACTGACCTGATCCTTGTCCAAGCCTTTCTTGGACAAGGAATATGCTAGAAACATTCTGTTCTATGCACGCATGCACGCATGCACGTGCATACACAAACACACACACACACACACGCACACACACACACACAGAGAACAGAGACTAGCTTCTGCTCTTCCTCACTCTAACCCTAACCAGACAAACTGAATGTTCTTCTCCAGGCCCCAGGTGACGTCCTGACTTTCTGCGATTGGACAGATCCTGTGTGTGCCTTTTCTTAAAAAGGGATCATTAAATTCCTGACGGTGACCTCTGACCATCCCTTTAAATCATTAGCCAGGCAACTTATGGTTTCTATTTACACAGGAGATCAGCAGGAGAGAGCAAAAGGCCTTTTAACACAATGCTGTCAGTAGCCGTGATGTGTTGTGTTCATTTGCTAAAGCCTGGAATCAATTCAAGTTATTGACGTTGTTTGTTATATGTCATATGTTTACTATGAAAGTGAGAGACGTGCGTGTTAACATCATCAAATAAACACTTTATGTGCACGTCAATCAGTGGTTTGATCAAGTTGCTTAGATATGGACCAGTTAAACTTTGATGTGTCACAGCAATTTACCAAACAAATTAAAAACAAATTACTTAATAAAAATGTACATTCACAGTATAAAGAACAGTAGTATCTCCATGTTGTATGCTGTTCATGAGTCACGGAAATAAAAGTCATTGTATTCAGCTCTAATTTGCCCCATTCTTTTGTGTATGCAATGCAACCATGCTGGTGTTTGTGCCAGCAAGGGTGTGTACACCTGTATGTGTGTGTGTGTGTGTGGGTGTGTGTGTGTGCGTGTGTGTGCGTGTGTGTGCGTGTGTGTGCGTGTGTTTGCGTGTGTTTGCGTGTGTGTGTTTATATAAAATGAGATAGTTGGAAACTTGCTCCTGTTCGGTAATCTATGACTTAAATCTGGCTGCAGGGCAGAAAGTCCATTTGTCACGTTCGCTTTTGTTATCACAAGCCTCTTCAGAGAGAATACACTACAAAGTAAACAGAGGACCTCTGCAGAAAACTGCAGCCTCATATCCACTGAATGACTCGCCTCAGATATGGTGAGAATAGAGAGAGGTTTACCCCTGTGTGTGTGTGTGTGTGTGTGTGTGTGTGAGAGAGTGATAGAATACGGGCACACGTCTGCATGTTGCATGAATATTTGGTGTGAGTTTTTGTGATGCGTTTGTGTGTGTGTGTGTGTGTGTGTGTGTGTGTGTGTGGGATGGGGGAAGGGTGGTGGTGGTGGGGTTAGCTTCTAGGGGGCCCTGCCTCCCCACCTCTTCTTAAATCATGTGTACAAGCTGTTTCCAATAAACTGTTAAATTTGATAAAGAGGTCCAGTATTATATTACAGAGCCCAGAGGGCACTCGGACCTCTGCTCTCATGAATACATTTTGCCTGAAAATAACGCTGCAACTTCAATCGCCGCCAGAGGAAAAAAAAGCTACTGCCCTCCTGGAAATCAAGTCAAGGGGGGTGACACCTGTATAAATGGACAGGCGATGAGATTATAATATATTTATGCTTTCTGGGTTACTGTTGTGCACGTGAGTGGCACGGGAGACTGGTAATGGTGGCAAGTGTGACTGGGAGCACTGCGGAGGGGTGGGGTCAAAGCTGCCTCCTCACGGATAAGGACCCCTTTATTCACAAGGCCCATAGAGACAGCAGTGGCATCGCTCACTGCAGGGATGAATACTGTTATCGGCATCTAGATACACTGCCAATGCTAATGCCAATGTGTGCTCAGCTAAAGTTGCTATTTGTCTTTGTTAAGATTAGCCTCCATTTGTGAGATGAATAACGTGTGGGAAAGAAATGTACAGTGTTGTAATTCGTTTTGGGAAAGTCGAGTGTAAAAATACAAGCACAAAAGACTAACGCAGAAGATCCCTTGAGACTATGTTAGCATGCAAACAGTGTATGCTAATTTGGTCAACAATGCACTGGTCCGATATTGTTGGTCGACAGCTAAGTAGGGACGGTAAATGATGAATGCTCAGTAATTGGAAGAGTTCAGCGGTAAAAAGATTCAAACCCACGACAGTGAGCAATGACAGAGGGCCCTGGGGTAAATTTCAGGTGGTGAGAAAGTGCATCCAACCTGTCTAACATAACAGATCACACCTCGACTCGGTCACTTGCTCAAACCGTGCACTGATATTAACGGTCTTTTATGGCAAATGAGCTTCTATTAGTTTCGCAGGTGTTGCATTGCGGATATATTGCAACTACGACATTCTTTGTGGACTATACAGTCTACAGCAACAGTGACAAAACAAACACTTTTAGTATAACTAGTCACTGTGTAATTCAAACAAAAACAGGTTTATTAACACTTTCTTTCATGAATGGAAATACATGTGAGGTGCACTGTCTTCCGACGCTGTTCTTAAAGTAGCCTTATTACACAAGTCTCTTCCTTTCAGCATTCGTGTTTGCACCGGCCGGCAGCTGTGGTTAAACGCAGAACGTATTATTTTTGTGTCAGTAATCCCAGCACCGCCCTGAGAACATAGACGACAACTAAAATTACCTCCCTGCATGCCGTGCACTTACAATAGGTATGCTACATTAAGGACATGTTATGTTATGTTGTAATTATGAATGCAGTATATAACACTGTACTGTACAGTAGAGTTCTCATCATATTTTGGTGAAGCTTTTGTTTGACATGGTAGCACAATTGGGACTTTGAAAAGTCTGCAATACTATATTGCAGATCATTGGCAGTGGCTCACATATTAGCTGTGCTCTTATAACGTCCCTGTAGCCAACGATGAGTCAGAGAACAGAAACAGATTCATCTCGGAGGAAAACAACTATTCAGCAGTCACTACGCTTTGAAGTGGGCATGACGCGCTCTTCCTTTGGCATGTTGCATTCATTTACCCATGAAGATAGGACAATAGAACAGAGACACCTGTATTGTCAACAAGTGGCAGACTGCCTTGCAGAGGTTGCATCAGAGATACAAATGAATAATGCAAACGGATAAGAATACAAATTACTCTTCATACCACAACATGTATACTGTATGATTAAAGATACTTTGGCACATGCAGCATTAAACACAACATTGCTTTTGTTTTTTATTTTTTTTATTTCATATATTTTTTTATAAAATCATTGATTTTAATAACATTATTAGGTAATAATATAATTATGGAGTCATTGCTGCACTCTGAGTAGATTGAGGAGATTTTGTTTGGGGGGTAGGGGTGAAAATACAGAATATATATATATTTAAAAAAATCGAATCGCCTCTCTTATTAAACACGATGTTCATGACAAACACCACTTCCCCAAAACTTCCCCTCAAATGAATCCCGTGGAAATACAGGCCGGACAAGCGGGATTAGTGACAAGCACAGGCCTCCCTACTATCACTTATTTAATTATTCATATTGGGGGCAGGAGAAAGTAAAAGAAAGACACAAAGAAAAAAAGAAAACGAGCCAAAACAAACAAGAAAGTGGGAGTGACTAGCCGAGTCAGAAGAGAGAGAGAGAGAGAGAGAGAGAGAGAGAGAGAGAGAGAGAGAGAGAGAGAGACTCGGCTG
>JAOEGT010000013.1:564111-578087 GCA_025447795.1 Speoplatyrhinus poulsoni
ACACACACACGCATGCATACACACAAACACACATTCACACACGCACGCAAGCACACACACACACACACGCACGCATGTACACAGGCACAAACACACACACACACACACACACACACACACTCACACTCACATGCACACACACACACACCAGCAAACCAAAGACAAATACACACGCACACATACACTCTTCATTCACAAATATGCCTTCACTAACTGTAAGGATGCACTCACGTGCACGCAGAGATGCACATACACACGCAAACACATGCATGCCAAGACAGGACGAGATGGCCTCTTGGATCTCTCCAGGGCTTCCTGTCCACGTAGTCAAGCCCCTGGAGGCTGGAGACGCTTCCCATGCCTGCTCACGCTCACCCAGACCATTTCACATAGACGGCAGCCATTATTATTTCCTGTCATCTATGAGCCAAACCCTGTGTAATCCCCATGGAAACAGCTTTTAGCTGTATTATGGGATGGATGCATGTACATAAACACATACTGTACAGTAATTAGATCTCAATATGCATGCATGTTATCTTATATAAAATGGTATTAGTCTTATTTCATAACATCTTCAATAACATCCTGCAGCAATAGAACATACAGCACTTTACTACTCTAATAAATCAGTAGAAAGTACCTATCAAATGAAACATATACCACAGTAAATGTAAATTGCATGTACAGTATATCTCCAAAATGCCTTGCTTTACATAAAGGAAGGATATTCAAACACCACCTGTGAGGTAACATCAAACATGGATTTGAGAAAAAGCTTGTGTGCGCGTGCGTGCACGTGCGTGAGCGCGAATGTGTGTGGGCGCGGTGGGGTGGTTGCACTTTGCGATGCTGATGTTGTTTGCGTAGTACTTTCCTCATAGGATCAAACCAATGAGGACACGTCCCCCCTGCTGTTTGCCTCTGCAGCAGGTGCCGCTCCAAGCCCGGCCCTTTCTACCCAGTGACATTTAGCAGACACACACATTCTAATCCCCCGCCGCTGAGCTGCCAGATACTGAAAGACAACATGAAGAACATGTATTTACCTAGCGCTCGCCAGTGACACTGCACAGGGGGTAGGGGGGGGGCTAACTACAAGTCAGTGGGGACATATTTGGTATCCATAGAAACCTCTGTGAAATTGAGAGTGTGTAAATTCACGCTGAGGTAATAGGTGAGGCTAAGAAGTGCAGAGGCGTATAGAACACTTGTGGAGCGCCATCAGGCCTCTCTCATGCCCACTACAGCCATTTGGCAAATAATCGGTTTGTTATTGGTCCTAAATAGTGCCTAATTAAAATGCTGACCTCGGTCAGGCACCATCTTTCTAAGGACACCTAACATAAACAGGAAAAATCTGTTTAATTGCAGCTAGGAAAAAAAGAATGTGGGTTTTCTTTTTTTTTTTGGTGCCATTTGGGGGAGGTTGGTGGTGAGAGGTAATAGGACCTCTGTGAAGCAAATGAACCCTTGGGGAATTCGACTCAAATGCAAACAGTAGTCCAGCCGCCGCTAAATCGCAGCCCCTCCTGAACTTCAGTCCCTGAAATTCAATAAAATCAAATCAAATCGTGGGATTTGACAGTTTCACTAACCAGAGACCCCGGCGCTGTTTTCCCTACAATAACACATTGACTAACGGGACAAATTGAAGTGAAAGTTGTAAATGAAGCTTGCCGTAAAAAGCAGCCCCGTGTTCCCACACAGAGACACAAGTTATAGGGAGTGAAAAGGAGAAGAGAGAGAGAGAGAGAGAGAGAGAGAGAGAGAGAGAGAAGAAAATAGAGAAAACCGAATGAGAGTGAAGGGGAGAAAGCGGTGGGGGTAAGATTAGTGGCAAGGTAGTGATGTTTATTTTCACACTTCAAAGTTCCCAGCAGTGTGTGTGTGTGTGTGTGTGTGTGTGTGTGTTTTAAGATCTGCTCTGTGATGAACAACCTGCTCCATGATGAAAATACATTCTGTGAAACACAACAGTCCTTTGTAGGAACCCCCAAAAGCCCTGGCTGGGTAGTATTGAACTACAGGACTGCTATACTCTGAACTGGTAAAAAAATATTTCTCCCTTTTGTCAGCTCTGTTGCCTTTATTAAACTCGACACACATGCAGTCAACAAAACAGCCAGTTCTGAAGTCAAGTGTTCTAAAACACATAAGGAATATATATGACTAATTTGCTGTGTTGACGCAAGCTATCCAGACAAAAGCAACTTCTTGTTTAAAAAGAGCATGTTCTTCTGTGGAGAATAATTTAGAGGAATTATTCATACTTTATAACATGTTTCTGGTTACGAAATACGAACATTATGTGAAATAGTGAACTGTTTTAAGGACGAGGGGGAGAAAATATAAATATCAAGTTTCTTTGGAAATCATCTTGTGCATAAGATTTTAATGGAATTCCTGCTTTTTAAGAGGTGAAAGGTGTGAGAATGAGAAAGGGGGTCGGGTTAGAATGTGGTTTGAATGGGGGGCAGGGCTGGAAATTGCATGTAAGAAAGGCTCTGAGCCAGAACTGGCTCAGTATAAAATGCAAGCATATGATATCCTCGGAAGCTAAGCCATCTTTATATCACTTTTGTATCCGTCCTCGGCTCAGGGAAGAGAGAGAGAGAGATAAAAAATAAAATTAAAATAAAAACACTGGCCTTAAGGCCTCAAGTGCCCTGTGACAGCTACAGTCCTCGGAGCGTGTCAGTTGAACGTCATACTTTTATATACCAAGAGATGGCAGTATTTCACAGAATATGTGACGGTGGGGGAAGAAGGAAGGGGAGTCAAGGAAGAGGGGGTTTATCAGGGGCTGCAACGCTGGTTTACAACTGCTCGAGTTTGAATGAGAGAGAAAAAAAAACGGGTCTTATGAGAACTTGCGAGGGAATATCCGATGAGCGTATTGTCATCTCATTCCCTGTCACATCTCTATAGATCTCTTTAATATTTACATCTCCCTTACCCCCTCCCCCCCACCATCCTGCTTGGCTGAATAATGCCACTGGCCCTCAGTTCTATTGTGTGTTTAAACGTAAGAGAATGAGTTGTAAATGTTGATGAAGTAATGCGCCGTGCGGGAGACATTTTATTTGTTTAAACAGATGGAGTCATTTTGAGCTAGCGAGGTTTACTGTCGTGGCTTCACAGATGATGTTATAGTGCTCATTGCTGTTAGCCGCAGAGGAACAACAATGTGTACAAGGCCGCTGTGGTTGCTTTATTATACTATTTCTATCAGCAATAAGAAGAATACTTGATTAATTAAATTACTTTAAATAAATATTTTTATTTTTATGAATATGAGTTTTCAATTTAATAACCTCTCAAAATAAGAGAACAGGCTTTCTTGTTATTTGGCACTATGCCACAATCTAGCGGCACACGTCTTTTTGCCCTTGAATGTGCTGTTTGTGAACCGTGCATTGAGAGACAGCTGCTCAAAAAGTTGGACCAAATGTTTCATCATCTGTCACGATGGAAAGGCAGGGTCAGGAAATAAGAATATATCGCTACTTTCTCTCTCACACAGAAAACGAGAAGAGTTTTGTTCCTTTTGTGTGTATGTTTATGTGTGAGGGAAGGAGTCAGGACCTATATTGGTTCTGGTCCAGCTGTTTATTTTATTTCAGGTAACTTCTCATCTTTTTTTTCTTCCTTCTTCCTTCTATTCCTCTTGTCATTCCTTTACTTTGTTTCTATTTATCTGTTGCTCAGCTGTCTTCCCTCTCCCCCTCCATCTCTCTCTCTCTCTCTCTCTCTCTCTCTCTCTCTCTCTCTCTCTCTCTCTCTCCCTCACACACACGCACACACGCACACACACACACACACACACAATTGGACAGTGATCACAGTCCAATCGTCCCAGTGAGTCAGCTGCTGCTTTCGAGTCCCGTCAGTTCAGTGTACATGACACGCGCACACGTGCACTCACGCAATTGCATATACACGCACACACTCGGGTACAGTCGCATGCACTCACGCATTAATGCACGCATGCACGCACACATACACGGGTTCAGTGTACACAAGAAGATGAAGGGATGAGCAAATCTATTAGTAGACTAGTAATAAAAGAGTGGCGAAAATATCCATGCCTTTTTTTGTGCCTCTTTTGATGAGAGGGGGAAGAAAGGATCTCCCACAAAGAGCCTGAAAGCAGAAAAAAAAAAAAAGAAAAAAAAAAAAGAACTCTTGGGGGAAAAAAGCTTCTGGGGCTAGCCTTGTTTTGAATGGCTGGGAAGCCATGAGGTAAAAGGGATCTGTGGAATTTAAAGCTTTTTGATTGACGTTTTGGGGGCAACCTGTAAAAATTGTAAAGTTATTTTACAACTTGCTTAGCTAGCAGTTTATAGCCACTGTCTATACGCAAGTGCAGTTGAACTTATGTGGTGTATGGTGCACACACTACACTGTAATGTTGCTACTATAAAACACAAGCTGCCATACCTGCAATTATACCACTTAAAATAAATAATTACTGTTGAATGAAATGGACAACCTGTGTGTCCCAGCAACACAGTTCTCATTCAGGGGCTTTTTACAGTGTATTCAGTGCCAAGAGCGCTAATTTAAACTTTAATTTAACATTTTTGTTAAAAGCACTATAAAATAGTTTAGATTTTTAATTTAGTTTCATGTTTTTATGAGGAAACTTCAGCACATTATGCATGTAATATAGCCTACTGTAAGCATGCGTTAAAAATACTCTTTAATCTGAATGCAAATTGTGCAATTCAACTGATAATTCAATTTGATAGCAAGATATTTCATTAACACTCCCATATTAAATTCAAAATGTCATCTGAACTAACTTGTGTCAAATGGCTGACATATTTTCTTTGTCCGGCGAACCCTTCACATGCTGCCCCTTGTGACAGCGGTCCTCAGAGAATGAATCAATTTGTGAAAGGTTCTGGTTATTAAATCAGGTAATAAATATAATCATCTGTGGCGAACACCTTCCAAAGTGTCCCTGCCAAATGTTTTCAGCGGCGTGAAATTCTTTATCGGGCCTTCACTGGTTGACAGAAACAATTATCCAGAGAGGGAGGTAAATGAATACAATTAGCACTCGGAGCCCCTTTGCAGTTTGTGCCTTTGGCGACCATGCGACGACTTCCTAAACTCTTATCGTCAGACTTGAACCAGAATGGCAACACACACACACACGCGCGCACGCACACACACACATGCACGCGCACATACACATACACGTACAGTACACCCACCACATGCACAGACTTCAAACTTCACGACAGCATGCACCTTCAGTACACAAACAAAGCACCACATACAATATACATGCATATGTATTCACAGGTTTATTAATGACGTTATTGCAGTGATGTCACATACTGCATAATTTACCTGAGAAGTTTGTGTGTATGCATTTCAGTATAATCTTCCCAAATCTGCGCTCACGTGTTTGTTGTTGTCAATATGTGTGCGTAGGCCTACAGTATGTGTGAGTGTGCATGCACGCATGTGTGTGTAATGTCTATTCAGCAGGGGCTGGGCAGAGAGGAACCTCGGTTCACATACTTGACATACATTTTTATTGCAACAGGAAACGCTTAGGCCAAACGCTCCCATGTTCAGAGGTGGCTTGTGGTTTTGATGCTGGGCATTCCATTCCAATCTGCGCCTGGGAGAGAGAGAGAGAGAGAGAGAGAGAGAGAGAGAGAGAGAGAGACTATTAAATGAGGTCATAATTGTTTCCTGCCTCCCTTCCCTTACTCTCCATCCCCCTCCCCCCCATCTTACTCCTCCACCGGTCCCCTGCATTGCATTTCCTGTTGGGACCACAACCAGACAGGCTTTATTTACCCCGCTGCTCATTTCCCTTAATTAATACGCCTTACCCACATCTATGGCATGGGATCGTGTTTTGTGAAGCTAATAAAGGTTTGGTAAATGCTCTGCAATTTGTTCCAAGAGCAGCAGCAGAAATCAACAAACGTAAAGCCTTGCTTGCCTGGTCAGTTGTTATTGCTGTTACAATAAGTTACTAAACAAGTAAACACAGCTTGCTCACCCTCTTCATGGGCATACCATTTCACAATACAGTATCCAGTATTACATTATTTCATTAGTTTGGCAAGATGCTTGACTGGTGGCCAGATTATAAATTATAACATTTAAACCCAATGTGTGTGTGTGTGTGGAGGGGATGACATGTTTATAATTTATAGTCCTGCGATTCCTGACATGTTTGGACTTTTTTTCGTTCTTGTTTTACAAAAATAAACTACTGTACAGTATTTGCATGTACTGACAATATGATATGCTTTGCTAGTATTATGGATTCAGATGAAGAATAAATCCAGGAGTTTAAAAAAAGGTATCTAAAGCGCATTTGTGATATGTCATCTGTAACAGCATGCTGTTATCTGCATAAACGCTTTCAAAATCTAATTTCTCTCTGGGCAAGTACTTAAATGCCTAATGACTGATAAGTAGAGGTTGGACTGAGCTTGCGTGTGTGTGTGCACGTGTGCACGTGTGTGTGTGTGTGTGGGTATGTGTAGTTCCCTCCACTGGTTGGAGATAAGCAACTTTGCTGTTTTTCTTTTTTTTTTTTACTTTTACAATTACAATTTTTTCTCTTAAATGTTCTTCTGTTGGGAGACGATAAGTGCGTAGGTCTTCACTGACTGACTGTTTAGTGTCATTATGTGTAAAAGACCTAATAGAATATGTCAGAGGTAATACACAGAGGTTTGGTACAGGGGATCCACTTGCTTAAGAGCAGGCAAAGTGGAACGCCATCCCATGCAAATGGAGTGTAAAGAAAGGGCTTCATGTGGGAAATGTCAAAAGAGGCCACAGTCGCCAACCTCCACTTAAGCAGCACTTGGGAAATGAGACTGGTGAGTTTGTCAGAGGGGGGTCGAGATAACCACATACTGTAGGACATCCAGGAAGAATAATATTGTTATTATTATAAGCCAGGAATAATGGCTTTATTGAATTTGACTGTGGTACTATACGGTCTTGCTTTCATTGCATTCTTTGGTGATTGACTTCTCTCATTTAATGTTTTCTTTTATATTCTCTTCTTATTTTTATCCCTCTAAGACATTCATCTTGGAAAAACAAGTGTGCGCGTACGCGCACACGCACATACATACACACCTACACACACACACACACACACAATGTATTTTAGAGGTGATGAGCAATTGACCTTAGGGTCTTTGCTATGCTTGAGTTCGAGCAGAAATTGTACTCCACTAATTGTGTTTAAAAATGTGCTTTGATCTCTGTGGGGAACTATAAGTTGATTTTTGCCTGCAACTGATGCCCGACACTCCGAGGCCAAGATTCTGGTGCCAGCGTGTTGAATAAACTCCATTGTCAGTTATTATAGTTACCCCCATTATTCCCCCCCCATCCACCAAGTGGGGAGTTAAAAGCATATACAACTCTTGAATGTTGCAGGTCTAAAGGCGATGCCATCACTGGAATATTGTGTGAAAGTGAGGGCGTGCCCAATTCTTTTTCATTCCCGCTTGTTTTTGCGTGACTGGAATAGCACACGCACGCAAGCACACGCATGTACACACACACACGCATACTGTATAGTACATTTGGACACGCACAGATGCAACGCACGCAAAACGATACCCCACAGAAGCACACGCACACACATTGTCATGTCCTCCGACGCACGCTCAAACGCGGCATACTCCGTAAACCGTGACATCTAGGACCATGCTATAATTACAAGGCAGATGAGCACATGACGACAGCGAGGTCTCGTGGGGGAGGAAGGGGGGATGAGTGTTGGAGCGATGGAGGTAAGGATCTCTGGAACAAAGAGACAGACCGGAGAGAGAAGAGGTCATGGAGTCAGCCACGGGGACAGTGCTACACCACAGGCATGACCTTGGAGAACTTTCTGGAACTCCTAGTGTGTGTCTACTGTCACACGCCTTTGTGTGTGTGTGTGTGTGTGTGTGTTCGTGAACGTGTGGGCGTAGCCTACCTGATTGTGTCAATTGTGTGTGTGTGCGTGTGTGTGTGTGTGTGTGAGAGATGCGTTCAAAGGCAAACGTGTCCTCAGGGAAGGAAAACCCTAGAAATTGGTTATTGTATCACGGAGGCTATTTACCTATTTTGGGGATTAACATATTTAATTCCCCCTCTTAATCCCGTTGGAGTTAATGCCCTCGCATTTCCAATTATCTGACTAAGTGTAACGCGGAGGGAGTTGGGGAACGCTCCCTTTGCCTGTAACTCGGTTTAGCATGCAGGTCGCAAAGGAACGCCGAAGCGACAATGCACTGTGGCTTTAAAGTCAAACGTGTTGTTTACTCAATGGTGAAATGGATTTAGCATTAGCAGGCTTGCTAACTTTGTTATTTGACTTTTTTTTTTTTATGTAAGATTTATTTAACAAGGTAAGACTAGCGCAGGACGTGTTAATCTGCCATACAGTAAGTGGAATACAGACCACAATAATGCAATACCACACAATACAATAAAGTAGCTAGCAAGGTGCTAGCTTGTGAATTAGCATATGTGGTGTGTGTGTGTGTTCGAAGGAAGTACAAGCTGCTCACATATACTTATTATTAGATAGACACAGTGAAGAAAATGGCGCCTCGATCTTAGTATTTGCGTATTGTCGCAGTGAGGCGCGATTTTCTAATTAAGGGTGTCGCCATATTGGCAAAGTGGCTCTTTTGACACACACAAACTAAAGATTACGTTGCAACCTGCAAAACTGGAGTTCCCGACCTCAAGCCTCGTGCATGTGCGTCATAGTACAACATAAAATAACAGGAATTTTGTTTTTGTTTTGGACTATACTGTTAGATTTGTAGGCATGTTTTGTTTAATATTTAACTTTGACACTAAAAGTAGGATCGATGTGGCGATCGATGTGGCGCACGCGCAGCGTAGGCACGAGGGTTGCACTATGTCGCATGATTATTACGTCATGACAAACAATTATACAAACTGGCTTTATTGACATTGCTAGAAAAAATATTTGTATATAAGCACCAAGAGAATATTATTAAGCACCATATGAACCAATTGAAAACGTTTTTGCGGAGCAGTTAAACCGCTAAAGCTCATGCACTGTTGGAACAGAAATGTTCCTGCACTGCTAGCATCCGTTCATGTACACAAACTAAACATTGTACCTATGAGATACAGTATATTACATTATGATGTTTGGTAGCAGAATAATAGCAAGGCGAGCAACAGAATAACAATTTAGAGTCACAGTGTTTCTGAGACCTGGGAGAACAAACATTACTTTGCATTGCATTCTGTCAGACCGTCTTGGAACAAAACCACTCAAATGTCCAGAGGAGATCCTATTCACGTCTTCTCACTCCCTCTGTCTGGGTCTGGCTTGTTTGTCCCAGACGCTCCTAAATTAGGTTTCAATGAGATCCACCTGGTACAGCTTGTTTGGCTGAGTCACACACACACACACTCACACACACACACACACACACACACACACTCACACCGTACACAAGCACAGACACACACACACGCACACACACACACCGTACACAAGCTCACACACACGCATGGCAAAGAGTTGTGGGACAGAGGACAGAGGAATCATGGGTCTAAAAAATCCCCTTATCCCCGTTACTCCCATTCTGTCTTTGTCTGTCTGCCTGTCTGTCTGTATGGCTGGGTATCTGTTTGGCCATTTATTAATAGACATGCATGTGAAATTCCTCAAGTATGACACAACACATAGATGTCTATGTGTGTGTGTGTGTGTGTGTGTGTGTGTATGTCTACCCATGTGTGTGTGTGGTATTTATACACTGGCAATGTGTATTCCCATATGGTCTACAGTTTGCATGTTTATGCATACAGTATGTTGCGGGGGTGTTTGTGAGTGTGTACACATGTGCGTTTAGACACATGTACTGTACATGTGAAAACACTTCCTCTGAAAATGAGATGCGTAAATCACCTGAGGTGCTCTCTTCCGTCGGTCTGGGCAATCAGGATAGGACATAGCGGCCGTTGATTACAAGTGCATTTTTCATTAATCCAATAATTACACAAAGGCAGCGCGGAGCAACGTTGTAAACCTCCAAGATGATTCTTTATGCTCGGGCCCATTCAGAGTAATTGCAATGCGCCAGTCCCGGCATGCAGAGCCAATGCGAACATTGTGCGCACATCTGTCAAGACTGTTTAAAGTCTCGCACTTGTGTTGCATTGACAATCTATTTTGTTTAAAATATCCAGAGCGAAAAATGAAATGTCAAGTTCCATCTAAAGCACGCTCATGCTCATGTCTTCAAGGGAGTTTTTTTTTTTTTAAACATCTGAAAGGCTTGAAAGCGAGAGACAAATCGTCTCTGCTGATATCAAAAGGCTATTCAGTGACATAGGCCTTACCCATAAGCTCTCTATTGTGGCTGAAGGCGCATCCTTTCACAACTAACAGTCTACTGGCACCAAGCAGAACCGCAAATCCTAAGAAATTATGAATGAATACATCAGATTCATAGATGTGACATAAAACGCTTTACCAACATACCAACATACCAACTGATGGGATGTTGCCCGTTTTTCATTTTTCAGTTATTTACTGATAAAACTACGTCAAACGTGTTTGTTTTAAAAAAGAAGTGAAGCTAACGACAGATTTACGAAACCACGTCAAAGTTTTAAAATCATTACAGAATCTTCGGCAAATAAATATATTTGACCTCCAAAAGTTAAAAAAGTTATAAAGCTGTTGAAACATTATTAGATTATCTTCGACGCCCACTAACCATGGAGTGGATGATATCTCGTTATGTAGGTAAATATGTTTGTGTTTCTTGCGGGCTATATTGAGATGAATGGGTAAAGGCCGCAATTATCATAAGCTACTGTAGGTGACTATTAGCAATGAACACAGGATAGACACATCCATATGACCTGTGTATTTGTTTAATAATAAAGTAACACATTAATTAATACATTCTTTTTATTTAATTTAATCAGTTAATGTTTTTATTTTGTGACGTTTTTATTCGAAAAAAGAAATTTGATATGCCAACTTATTTAAAATACATTGTGAGTAAAAATAGCATGTAAACAACAACAAGAAGTTTCTGAGAAGGTGGAGGCGGGGTCACGCCTCTGACAAGGAGGACACGGAGCTCAGTCAGTGCAGACAAATTCTCCTGCCCACCGCCTCCGCTGCCACATAAAGATCTCTTTATCTGCCCTCTGTCATGACAAGGCCACGCAGCGCCGCTCCCCTCCATCAGCGCTTGTAGTGCCACTTCAGGCCACTCGTGAAAAGAAAAGGCCCCTATCGCTCATTCCACAAATTTTGAGCCTTTCCCCTCCCTCTCGCTTGTCTCCCCTCTCCCCCCGCCCTGCTCCTCCATTCTAGGGCGACAATCCGGCCATTGTGCCGTCCTCAACCCCGTCTACGAACACCCCCCCTCCCCAGCCCCTCCCTCTCCCCGAGCTGCTATGAGCTATATTACTTTGACCCCGGCCCATCAATCTGCTTCAATTGGATAATGATCTGTAATCACGTTCTTTCAGGGGAGTCTATAAAACGGGCCAGGGCCCCCCGCACCCCTCCCGAGAGGGAGCCTTCTGTTCCCTCGACCCCTCCCCACAACACCCCCCCACAAAGTCCCTCCCGCCCCCCTTCCAACGTTTTTTTCCTTTCAGCTTTCAGGCCCCACTAAATACCCTCGCACATGGGCCGCCCTATGCAGCCAGTGCAGCCGGCGGTGGACCCTGTATAGGACGACGGTAGGGGGTATTGGGGGGGGAGAGGGCCCAGTCTGAGTGACGGACGGGCGGCTCCGCTGCTCTCATTTGTCACGCCCCCCCCACCCCCCCACCCCCGCCCCACCCATGTTCTCTAATGGCTATGAGAGAGAGAGGCTAAGAGGGACAAGGTGGAGCTTAGCAGGGGGGCGCGGGGGTTTCCAGGAGGACTGAGAAGGACTGTTTGAGACCCCCTTATATCCCCCCCCCCTCCGCCTTCCCAGCCCCTTACATTAAAGCTGACCCTCCATTAGGTCGTTTTGTACGACAGGCTTGTAATCGATAGAGTGCAGCGACATGGCGGAGGGAGGACGGGTTGGGGGGGAAGCAATGGGCGTCTGGGGTGCCGGTGGGGGGTGGGGGGGTTGAAACCAGGGAGGAAAGGGGATAAAGAGAGATTAGGATCAGGTTGATGGACAGGGAGAAAGACTGAATGAATGGATAAACGAGTGAATGCGCCTGCATGGAGGGGTGAATTAAGCCGTGAGCCGGATGGCTCCCCCTTTCCCTCTTTACACCCCGGTTCAGCCTTCCTCTCCGACCCTAAGCTCCATCTCACCGCAAGTCTCGGGGTACAAGATCCTGATTTCAGCCTAAACGACAGCCACATTAAAAAACAATACAACTTATTGACAAAAATCTAAAGCAAACCTTGTCTAATATCGGCGGGACAGAGTTCGACTTAGTATTACTTTTATTCCCCCCGTCCCCATCTCCTTCCCTCCTCCGTCAGTTTGTTTGCGGAGGGAAATGACTTAATGTGTGTTACTGTATGAGTCCTTAAGTGGTGTTATCACACGTGGAGATAAGATCTGACCGGGGGAACGCTGAACACAAGGGGCTGTTTTCACAGCATATTGCACATTTCCAAGTCAAAACTGACCCGGCGCGCCACCTCACTTAACAGTTATCAATTGAGGGGGTGGGGGGTGGTTTGGAGTTGGGGGGGGGGGGGGGGGGTGCCATTTGTGGTCACCGCTGGGCATGCTGAGTTCTTCCCCCGTTCTTGTTAAACACGTGCACGTCTGAGCGCAGTTCAGGAGGCGAGCGGAACAGCTTGACCGCAATTTAAAACGCCATCAGTTCAGCATGGGCCTTTGTGTAATCTCTTCTGCGCGCTTGAATATACATAAAAAACTATAAAAGACAATGAAAAAAAATAAAAAGGCTTTGGAGTTGTATGGGCCATACAATAAAGTGATGAATTGAGTATTCCTCATCTCTCTCTCCCCCTCTCTCTCTCTCCCTCTCTCTCTCCCTCTCTCTCTCCCTCTCTCTCTCCCTCTCTCTTTCTCCTGGCCAACCTTTGCCCTTCTGTCGCTCTCTGTCCGTTGGAGCCCTTCTCCCATCTCTCCATCTCTCTGTCGCTCTCTCTTCCCCACTCCCTCCCTCTCTCCTCACCTTTCCTTGTTCCCCCCTTCCACATCCCCACACCTCCCTCTCTCTCCCTCTCTCTCTCTCTCTTTATTAATTTATTGGGTTGTTATTCTCCTTGCCGGCTCTGCTAATGAAGGCAGGATGCAGATGAGGGCGAAGGTCGTCTCCGTAGCGATCGACCCCACCGCCCTGCAGCATGGCACTTTGACTGGCACAGGTCATTGGCAGCTGTCAATCAAACACAGACACATGCACGCACACACACACCTGAACATTTTAAAATGCATTCACACGTGTGCTTTCAAACACACACACACACACACACACACACAGAGAGAGAGAGAGAGAGACCTGTACCATTGTTAAAACACATTTATACGACCAGATAATACTTCTGTAGTGTATTGGTTGATTGAAACTAATGCATGCGTATCCATTCAAATTAATATGCGTGGCAGGATGACAAGACAGGAACAGACGGGACCACCACTATCAACAGAGCTTCACATAAGCACACACCCTGTTTCTCTGCACACAAAGGCAGCTATAGGCTGCAGGCTACAGCTATAGGCTGGAGGCTAGCAGCTATAGGCTGGAGGCTAGCAGCTATAGGCTGGAGGCTGCAGCTATAGGCTGGAGGCTACAGCTATAGGCTGCAGGCTACAGCTATAGGCTGGAGGCTAGCAGCTATAGGCTGCAGGCTACAGCTATAGGCTGGAGGCTACAGCTATAGGCTGGATGCTAGCAGCTATAGGCTGCAGGCTACAGCTATAGGCTGGAGGCTAGCATCTATAGGCTGGAGGCTACAGCTATAGGCTGGATGCTAGCAGCTA
>JAOEGT010000013.1:620146-634235 GCA_025447795.1 Speoplatyrhinus poulsoni
TATATATATATATATATATATATATTACAGTACTGCAGTACTGCAGTAGTTAATCTGGATTATGAGATTCCATTATTATTAATAATACAGATAACACAGAACTGCATAATACTGTAAATGCAAGACATTCCATCACAAGGGGCACTGATTTTGGTGTAAACATAATTATCAAAGAACAGCAGACTAAATTGGCCTGACATGAGTTCATTATCAACCAAAACACTTGGGAGTGTGATAGTCTAATTAATTTTCTATAATGAACCCAATGTTTTTGTTAAACTTGAAAATACCTCAATGACACATTGTTTACAGTGAGACTTCATCTGGGTTCCATTGGGCTTTACCAGGGTCATAAGGCCACTCAGAATGTGCATCACAGCACCCTTGTGCATACTCATTTTTCATCAGCTAAGCATTTTACAGATTAATGACACGATTTAGAAAAGATGATATCACATCACCATTTACTTGTATAGAAATAGGAAGCTTTGTGTTGAGGTAATTGGCTCGCTTCTCTTGGAGTCATGGAGAGATCTGCATACTGAAAAATCATTTACACGCCTTCCAGCTGTGCTTATCAAAGATGTTTTTAAACGTTACCCCCTTTTGGACAGACGTTGTGACTCTTTATTGTTCTTGCTACCTGAAACTGCTCTTTTTCAACATATTAAAGGAGTTGCTGGCATCAGAAACTATTTTCAATAATTGATTCTGCACTCTAATTGAACGGCAAGACTCAACGACATAGCTCATTACTTTACTCATTAGTTAATTATCGGAGAAGTAGGACAAGTCAATAAAAGTGAAGGCAGTAAATTCCGATACTAATTAGCCACGTTTCCTTCGAGACATATTTAAAGGCAGATTAGTTACCCGAATGTCCCACAATGGAATGGAATAAGTGTGCTTGTGTATGTGTGCATGTGTGTGTGCATGCATGTTTGCATGTGCGTGTGTGCATGAATGTGTGAGAAAGATTGCTGATTAACGGTTTTTCCCCCTCAGCGATGTATAGCATTATTATTGTTTAACACAGCAAATTTGAGTTTTCGCGTAGTTGCAGAGGTGAAAAGAGTACAACAACATTAAATAGTTAAAGTACTATTACTTTGATTCATTTTTACTTCAGTACGGTTAGTTACTAGTATAAAAATCCACTTAAAGTAAAAGTTACTTAGTTACGTTTTAAACAGTGGAGGGTCTCACCTGTGCAGAGCTCTACGTTTAATTTTTTTTCCCAAAGGAGCACGTGCCCATAAAGTAAAAAAAAAATAATAATAAAAAGACACATACATACATAATGTGTCACCATTATGAAAAATTAACTTTTTGTGTTTTATTTATTGTTTTACATGATACTCTCTATAAAGTGCAAATTTATGATTTGCTTGGCCAGGCTTATAGTTTGGTTTATGACATAACAGGAGAGACATAATTACATAGTATCATGTTTGACCTTATGCATACAATCATATCTGTAATGAGGTTTGCAAAAAATTGTGACATGGTCACATACTGTATATATTTGTTTACATATTAATGTTAGATAAGATATTCTACGGTAGGCTACTATGTCTCCATATTTAATGTGGCTATGTTTAAGATATAGAGGACAACTAGAAAACTACTGCTTAGGCCTAAAGGAATTTTGAGCAAACTCGATTTTGAAATAAAAAACTTTAAATTTATACAGATATGTTCAAATACCTTTCTATTTAAATTAATAACCATTTTCAAATGATCGTACTATAGATGGTATTATGTGTGACCGCGTATTACTATAGATGGTAAATATATGTGAGAGTGAGTGGTTATTGTATAGTAAACAAATAATCTTAATATTTTTTAATTACATTTTTATTTAATTAAATGTAGCAAATAATTCAAACAAAACATACCTAAGTACAATTAAATTACACATTATAAAAACGACTTAAAAAGGTATAAATTTACAAAGAAAAGTCACTATTACGGTAACGTGAGTAATCGTAATTTGTTACTTTCTGACAGTTGAATTCTTCAAATCAAGCTAATCTATATGTATTAAAATAATTTAGTAAACTAGAGACAGTTGAAAAGCTAAGTTAAGATCACATTCAAGATCAATTATTATAAAAAAAAAAAAATACTCATAAATACACAGTGTTTGCGTTTTAACATAAATTTTGTCCCTTTCAATTTTATCTATTGAGATTTTGGCTTTGACATTTTAGCCCAAATTGATTAATGAGGGAAAGTGATTAAAACTATGTATTCCCTTTGATTATGAACCTCTCTGTGTCAATTTGTTTTCCTAGCTAACGCTGCCAATAATAACCGTTTGACACCTCGACCCTCTGAATGGCTTGGTTCACACACTCCTAATGGGGGGGCTTCGCAACAGTGTAGCGCAGATGCCCCGTCAGCCAATCAGGGGACCGGGAAGAGGGCAGTGTGAGGCGAGCGCCAACCATCTTTGTTTCACATGCAAATGATACAACGTGATAATAAACACCTGACACAGAGCTTGACTGAATTATCCTGCCTGTTTAATCAAAGCCACCGCTTATTGAACCCCCCCCCCCCTTCCGCACTCACACTCACACGTACGACTCCTTGCTCTCTCCTTCTGTCTTGCTCTTTCCTATTATGCCTCCCCCCGCCCTACTATCACTCAGCTGTTTTCATGGTCATATATTATCACTTCTTCAGTCAATTGGCTCAAGCCAGGCTAAGTTTTGTGCGGAGCCAACGTTTTTCGGGCCCCTTGGGGATGAGGCAATGACAGAAGGCCGCCTTTATTTACCAGTGTGGCCCCCACCCCGTCGTCTGCTTAATCATGTGGCTAATCGACAACACTGTGTCCCTGCTAGCCCCACACCCGGACAATGGGGAACCTCATTCATATTTAATACAATGGAGTGTTTAAGTCATTGCACGCGTCTGAGGAGGAGGATATTGTGTTTCATTGTGGAGGGCTCCGGAGGGACCTCCTCCTCCTGCCCACCCAAGCCTAGCCTCTCCGCCCCTTGCCTCCGCCCAACTAGCATATGCTTGGCACTTCGCCTGTTAAGCAGCCGGGGCCCAGGCCAATGCAGCTGGCCGGTCACAAAGTGCCCCTGCCTGCTATCAAAGAATTAATTCCCATGATTAATTCAAAAGGTTAGTTCCACAGTATCACAGCTTCAGATGAAGAGGAAGGAAAGAAAGAAAGAAGAGAAGATTACCAAGACATATATGTACTCCGCTGAATAATTAATTACGTAGGGGTGGGTTTAATAATGCAACAGGGCGTATAATTGGGGCTATTTTCCGTGCACTAATCGCCGTGCCACCTCCACTTTACAGAGCATAGTGTCAGATCCTAGGCGCCCATGTGTTGCCTTGTTCCTTTAAATGTGAATAAAGTATATCCCACACAACTAAAGAAAGTGTACTGTAGCTGTATGTTTGTGCTGGTATTACTTAACCATGTGAGATATAGCATTAAAGGCATAGTCAGCTATTGCAAGCTAATTGTAAGATAATACACTTTGTCAAATTCACCAAATATCTCCTTGCATTTCGTTATATTACTGTTCTCTGTGTGTGTTGAAAAAAATGAATTAAAAAAATGAATCCGACACAACCCTGGCGAACACCGCTCACATCAACAAAACCGTAGCACTATGCTACTCGATATGTGGAGTGGTGCCGCGCAGGGCCGCGTTTTGATATTGTTATTATTATTATTATTATTATATTTGAGCTTTTGAGTTAGCAAGCGTTCTCAAGAATGACTAACCCTCTCTTTAGGCAGTTTACACAGAACTAGTAGAAAATATAACTTACGCAGATGAAAATACCAGCATATTTTTCATCATGTCACAATTTCTGTCTTGGTTTCTGTGTCTTCACATCCTCACACATTTTTTAAAAGATTAACCAGGGTCATTAAGGACACATGGAAGGTTAATTTTGCCGTTACGAGCGGTAAATTAATCATGGGGAGGGGGGTGGTGCCATTTAATGACACACTTCCCCGGACTGATTACTTGTGTTCTTGCTAATTACACTGGTTAACTACAGTCCACCTATGAAGGTCCTTTTTGCTATTTGGTCTCCCAAGTCAGTAGGCCCCCTTAAAGACACACTCCACACTTTATTTTCTATAACACTTTATAATAACATAGAAGAAACATAGAAGAGCCTATCATCGGCCAGCCCGCCTGTGCCCGCAGAAAGAACTTAACTGTGTTCTATAACCTTTTAAAACAAGTGTGTACCCCACCCGCCACAGTTTTTTTTTTTCTTTTTTTACTGTCGCTATGGTGACCGCCTCATCTCTGTGAGACAAGGGCAGAAGTGCTGTGTCATTAAAAACCACCACCATCAGCACTCGGATGCCTTAATTTGTCCTCCATTGTTGCAGCCAAAAAAAAGCTGTCCTCCACTGGAGGCTTCCAACGGGGGTAGGCAGCTGAATACAGGTTAAGGCCAGATAATATAGGGTGAATCTTGGGGCAGGTAAGGGTCAAACTGGACACTTCTTAGCATGCGGAGGAGAACCATTCATCTGAATGGAAATGTCAGCGGAGACCGCCAGGTCAACGGCTCCAGGCTAACTGGGACCTGGGTGTGACTCCTGACACTCAGCAGAGGACAGGGGCCAGATAATGGGTTTAGGACCATGATGGTTATCTCCTCAACTCTGGCTTGTTTTCATTCCACGCCTCCTCCTCCTCCCCCGCCCCCCCCCCCCCCGCCACTCTCCTCCCTTCCCCGTCTAATGATGACTGGGGAGGGGTTAAATGGTGTAATTCCCCAGAGATGTTTGGGGGGAGGGAGGGAGGGTGGTGCGACGTTACGTGACAGATGTATCGCAATAAATGCGGCGCTGGGGTTTTCGTGGAAAGAGCAACTCCAAAGCTAGGGACATGAATGGGACGGAATGTGTTCCTTTTGTGATGAGTGCCAGTATTTTTTACAGGGGGCTTGTATAAACAAGAAGTGGTCACGCCTTACGACTATCATAATTGGCTGGTTGATTTTAAAGATCACAATGCAAAGCCCACTTCTTCGCCTCTCTTGAATTATTATTTTGCCAGATATAATCATCTAAGGTTGTTCAAAGTTTTCCTTTTGAAATTGTAATTGATTTTCTTCCTTATTGATTTATCCGTTTTACTTTGTTGCTAGAAACAAACTAATTATAACTGCCTATCAATAACAGTCAAATAAATATTTCTATTGCAAATGTGTTGAACTGAAGACTGTCCTTTTCAGCTTCACATACCAATCCTCAGTCACATTTAAATCATAGGAGAAAATATCCAGACCTTTCAGGAATGCTGAATGTGGAACACATTTTTCAAGAATGCGACCCCCTTTATCTGGAAAACAGTGGACAAATACAATCTTCCTCATGTCAAAATCTATTTGAGCAATGGAGGCTCTTTGATTTCTTTTTTCTTGCTTATATTGAAATGGCTTAGAGGAGATCCTGAAAAGACCTTTTGAAAGGGACCAGAGCTGGCAGTCTGGCTATTTGCTACCCCCTCCGTTCTTGAGCTTCTTTTACAATCTCATTAAATCACTCCTTTGTTTTGCCACTTTCCAAGCTCTGATCTCTGGCTTAGGACGAGTCAAGAGGGCGAGACAGTTTGAAAAAGCCTCGCCTTTGCCACAAAGAGGCCGCTTGTTTGCGATTGTTCCCCCTACTCAACACCAGCCGGACAAAAAGAGAAAGCAAGTGCAAGAAGGGTCACTCACTGGTGCGATATCGTGAGAACTTAATGAAAGTTTTATAACTCTTGAAATGTTTATGACCTACACACTCAGCAGCTTGTCCCACCAATTAATGGCTGAATCTGACACGAGCACGTGGGCTACACATGGTGCTGGGTAGGCAAACCGGGGTTTAAAACAATCTTTTTTCTTTTTACAGTTGTTGAGGTGCAATATTTTATGTTTTTCAGTCGAATTTGCCTCAACACTTTTACTAAATATTAAAGTACATTATGTCTTTATTAATTTTATATTTTTATGTATTAAATATTTATATTTATATTTTTAAACATATGCCTGTCTATGTTAAAGAAATAGCACACAATAACATAATGTACATTTACAATAACTGTAAAATTTAGAGTACTGAAAACTCACTATAATAATAATAATAATAATAATAATAATAAAAGTAAAGTTTGTCAGAAAATGACTTAGGACAATATTTTAGGAAGGTTTTTGGTTATTTTTTTTTTGCTGCTCAGGCGCTGGTGAGTCATAAAAACCAGCACAACGTGTTTCGTCTTTTCCCAGCAGCTTCCAGAATCTTGATATACTGGCCTATAGTGGCTTTATTATACAATATTATACTAGATTATGTCAATTTGTTTGGAGGCTATGGGGGGAAAAAGATTGGACAGACCACCATCAAAGAGTCTGCTGTTCTCTCCACATCATACAGGCTCCAATTAATGTGTCCGAATACAGAAAATGAAAATACCAAAATGGGCCTCGGATGGAGCCTCTCACGGCAGTACTTAGTGAATTACTCATCCTGTGAGGACCTAAAAGAGATCCATCTTTCTAGCGTGGACCTGTCGTGGAGCGATGAAGGGAAATTCGACACCCGTATGAAACAAATGACAGACTCGATCGCCCAAGGCCCCTCTCGCGCTTTTTAACAGCCGCGATGAGAAGCCATCGCTGTCCACAAAATATGATAAAACCCATGCCGTAATAGGATTCATAAACATGCCCAAATACAATTTGCTGAGATGTATTTCAAGAAAAGACAATCATTTACAACTTCTGAGGGGGATTTACAATAAGTGTGTTTGTATGCAAATCCGGCAAACACGTTTTTATGTACTCCTCACCCACAGATCATGAAAGCGCATTAGATTTATGGCAGTGTGTGTGCATAATTGTGAAGATGATGGGGTGGGGGGCGAGGAAAAAGTCTTGGGATTTATATTGAGACCTTTTTCGTGGGTTTTGATTAGTAAAGAATGAGCAGAGCATTCATGCCCCCGACGTTAGAAACAATCGCTGCCACTTGGCTGGGCTTTGGGCATCCAGGCCCCCATTGCTTTCTTATGGGACGCCGCCAATATTCGCTTTTGGCAATAAAGATAGCTGGGACAAAGGAAAGACATCATGTACCTCTTGGCACATCCTTATTTGTAAGCATACCTTGTTCATGTATTATATACATATTTTACATTTTATTACATTTTATATAAATTTAAATTTAAATAATAACTCTTGTAAGTTGCAGTACTGCACTTACTAATCGAACACACACTGTACTACTCTCTTCAGTTTTGTTGCATGTTTGGGGTCTCTGGTCACAATGTTGAAGTGCAGAAATTTATGGCTGTCATCTGTGTATGCTAGTAACATTTAGGGCCTTATCAAATTCTCTAGTAAAGAAACAAAGGCATCCTTACTGGCCTTCCATAAAGACGCCACTTTGAATAAGCAGAGTGCTGCCCCGGCTAATGACTTTATGCTACCTTGGCCCTATGTAAACACAACTAGAAACTTTAATCCAATAAAGTCCAATTTACAAACTCATTTATTACCAATAAAGGGAGGAGAAACACCTGCTTCATGCCACCATAAACTCATTTTGAGATGTGTTTTTTCCTCTCTCCCTCTCTCTGTCTGGAGTGTGCAATGTGGCATGAATTTGGGTGTCTGAAGCACAACCCCGTCCTCTCTGGCCTGTACCCGCCAGGACTTGGGCTGGGGGGCGTGGTTGACCCCGGAACCCAGAGTTTTTTTTCTCTTTTTCTTTTTTTTTTCAGAACAAGAGTTCAAAGGAACTCCCCGCAGCCTACATAAACCACCCTCAATTGGCACAAAGAGGAAACTCAATTTGCAGGGAGCTGCGCTGTATATTTTTTATAGAGGAACTTTTAGTCATTAGGCCATACACTCCGACTCTCTCAAAGAGCCAGGCAACACGGCAGGAGGCCTCAAACGTGCTGCTTCTACACAAAAATAAAACAGGACAGAACCCCTCTCTTCCGAGAAAAAAAAAAAGACCTTAATGAGAGCCCCGGTAGATCCTGTGTCTTCAGATGATGTCCTGTTTGTTCAGCACAGAAAGGGGATCTGCGTTAACCCTTCAACAACGAAATCTGCTTAGAAGGTGTAATCCTGTCTAGTATGCGTATAGGAGACTTTAGGCAGGGCTGTGCGGGGAAACGCCAAATATGCTGTGTGCAAATTAAACATGTGGGGGAAAAAAGGGGAAAAAAACACTTTTTGTACAATAATAATGTCCTCGATCAAAGAGAATGAATTTATTTCTGAAAAAATTGTTTAAGGTTGTCATATTCATTTTAGTCAAAAAGGATTTGAAAACAAAAGCCAGTTTGCTACATGACGAAACAAACACAGGAATCTATTTTCAAAAAAGCTTTTTAAAGTGCTTATAGAGACATGCAAGAGTATAAACATGTATGTAATTTTCCTTGGAAAATGTAACAAACCATATACAAATAATAATACAATAAATGCATTTTTACATTGTAATAATGTGTTACAAAATTATACAACTTTTATAAATAGACATACATTTGCCTATTGAATAATGCAATACCACCACAATAAAACATATTCAACTTACGCACACACACGCACACACACACACACACACGCACACGCACACACACACAAACACACACACACGCAGAAAACAACAATAATCCTCATAACAATCAACTGTAATAATAAACTGTAACGCTATTTGAATCTGATGTTTAATAATATTTGCCAAATGCTCTGCCTTCCAACGCCATCTGGGTTCCTGGTGACCTTGTTGAACTTTGACCTTACCACACCAGCCCTTGCCAGCCATCATACATGTCTCTTTGTGTCCTCTGCTACACTCCCCCAACCCACCCGTCCTCCTATGCTATATATGGCAGATTAATGACAGCCAATAATATCTGATGTTCCTGGACATCAGGCGCAGTAATGAGATGCAGTCCCAATGGGTAGCTAAGGTGTCACCACTAACAAATTCGTTGCTGCCATGTGCAATTAGCCTGTAAAAAGGAGGGAAAAACACTAAATCAGTATCGGCTATGATAGATGGAATGAGGAAAGAGAAAAATGTCCCTTTGTTGTCAAACATCCAACATGATGGTGAAATATAAAAAAAAACTGAACGAGAGAGAGTGAAAATGTATCTCTATTCCTCCTCCACATCCTTCTCCGGCGGAAGATGTGGACAGGTTACCTTTATGGAAACATTATTTCTTGACTGCTTCTTGGCAGGAGTTCATTACAGCTCAGCCGAACGTTGAAATATTCTCCGCAAAATGTCAGCATATGTAAATGAGGACTCAGCCCTCATTCGCATGTCATGTTTTGTTAAAAGTTGTTGCAACCTTTCCTTCCTACTTATATCTAGCTTTCCACCCCTTATGCTGGGAAGAGACGTTTATTTTTAGATTTCTCTTTAACGTTTTTTACAACCAAACAAATAATGATACCTACAATAAAACAAAAAGTATGATTGTCTTAAATGTAACCCTTCTACAAACTCATGAATGTAAATATATTGAACAAATCTGGACACATTCAATATAATATGTATACATTTGCTACTAGGTATTTTATTAAAAGCGAGTAACACTACAAATCAAACCACCAATTTTAGTTTTAGGTGGCCATATTTATATACAACAATAGGCTTTAGTAAAGCATGTTTGACAACAACAGTCTCTGAGGGCAGTTTAAATATTAGTGCGCATAAAATCAATATCAGTGCAGGCTGTTACACAGTAAAAAGATGCTGGCGTGATTCAACATTTATGCAAAACAACAGCTCAACTATGTCATGTCTTGGCTGATACCGTCCTCGATGTAGGCCCTGTGGCAACAAAGAAGGATGAGAAAGGAGATCTCATTCACAGCTTTCCATGTGCCCAGTGGCTCAAAAGCATCGACTGGTTGCCCAGTCATATCCTAATGTGACAGCTAGCACAGCTTAAAGCAATTGGCTAACGCACTGCTAATGCTGAACGCACATAGACTTTCCCCCACTTCTCTCCCACTTTCTTTTCTTGATGAGCAGATTCAACACTATAAAAGTTTTTTTTTATTCACATTTGTTTCCCTCTATCGTGTGTTAAGGGCTTCAGATGCAGGGAGATATTGTAAATCATTTCCCAAATCTGGCGGCTTCTATAAGGGGCTGTTCTCAGATATACTGCTGCACATACTGTATGTACTGTATGTGTGCAACTACTATTGTCAAACATTAATGTGTGTGGGTGATGAGGGGGAGTAGCTCTAGTTTTCCCCTAGAGCTGTGAGAAGAGGGGATTTGGCACACGACTCCTTTGAAAAGAGAGCTGTCGTACTCCAATATTCAACAGCCTGCTTTAGCTTTGTGCCCCAACCGTACCCTTAGCACCGACTAAGTCTGCGGAGGCTTTATCAGCCTAATGAAAATTACATTCACACCCGCGCCATGCCTGCCTATACAGCCTACATTATGCAACAGATGAGTATTGGGGCCAGGATGTTTAAGTTTGATAGCATTTCTTAAGCAGGATCAAACTGGAAACGCAGAAGCTGTGTTGGCGGTGATGTGAATTTGATGAGTTCAATAGTGAAAATATTCACTTTTCGTATATACAGTAATCATAATGATAACCAAGTTAAAACCGGGTATTTCTCAAGTTTAATTTTTTGTATTTTTTTACTATGTAGGAATTTTCTTTGCAACATCCATTAGGTGGGATAAAATTGATATAAAAAATAACTTTCTGAATAATTGACTCCATGCTCATAACGAGAGCAGGTCCCGTCATTTGTTATGAGCCAAATGTATGCTACAATATTCCAAATCCAGTTAGCAGAAAACTGATGAGTTTCAGGAAGGCACTGAAATCTACATGCAAATGTATAATAATCACACATCTACAATATTGCAGTGTTAAGAAAAAAAAATACCTTGAATTAAATTATCATGTGGGCTGGAATAATCATAATGTTATTGAAAACTCAATTACGAAGGCAAGCCATGTCTGGAAATTAGCTGAACTTAGCTGAGGCAAATCAGCCCCCTTGAATTCATCAAGTATGGATTATCACAATATTACATGTTCACTTTGATTCTGCTGTCCAAAGACAAACATTCCCAGTCACCGCAGCATTGCTCCCCACGTTTGGTTTATTCATGAACTGCGCTCTGATCTATTATACATACAAAACTGATTCTATGCTGATCGCCCCAGGCCAAGAGGCACAGACATAGAATTAATTATATTATATACACATGCATGATAATTGTGTATGATTCGGTCAAACGCTAAGGTATTTCACTATGTGTGATTACCATTGTTGCCATTGTTATTATTCTCATTATTGTTGCTAATATTGTTATTGTTATTGTTTTCTAGGTACAGTATCCATCTGGGGCTTATTTTTTTAAGATATCAGGACATACTGTATGTGACAGCTTCCCTAAAATAAATCATAGTATTGGCTGACGAGGCTCCTGATATTAACACATAAACGGCATGCTCACATAGCAAGAAAATTACTTTGAAATTAAACACCAGGCTAGCACAGGTCGGCCACACGAAAGAGAGATAAGGGTAGTAATTCATTAAAAAATATTAATGAAATATCCCCCACTATGCAGCCTGCATAGAGACAACTATATGTTTGATTATTGCAACATTAAAAGTATTTCCTCTGGCTGATGAAGCTTTTTAAATGTTTTTATTTTTATATATTTTTTAACAATATACTGGTTGTAACTCTGTCTTCCTCGCCGAGGTTTAATTCCAAATATAATTTGTATTTGATACTGGGAGCGTCATGCATGGTTTGCTTATCAAATTCCAACACACGCTTGACAGTCCGATATGACTCAACCCTGAGATACATTTACAAATAGTACACTGGCTTATGCAAAACAGTCACTAAACCAAGCCTGAGCAGCTAGCACTGAATACATGGAGGTCAATTGCATGGTTGGGATTATTTACTACCCTCAATGAATTTAGGCATGGGCCATGGAACTATACTGTATGTAAGTGGGTCTGTTTGTCCGCCTGAGCACTTCATTACTAAACACATTCATCTGCGCATGCATATTGTAGATGTCGGGGTCTTTGGCTACATGAAATAGCATTTGTCTGTCAATCTGATCTGAAGCATTTTTACTTCATTTCACAATTCACAGCTGTTCTACGGCGGAAATCATGTCACAAGAAGAACATAAATGTCAGTTGAAAATGACAATACAGTACAGAGGCAGTCTGTTTATGAACTAAGAAAACTACATACTAAAAGAGTGGCCCTGAAAATGAATGTCTTCCCGTGTGTTTGTGTTAGCATCCACATTTGTGTTAATGTGCATGTGTGTGTGAGTTCCTCTGGGTTAACTCTGTCACCAGCCTCTGTCTGTTCCCTCTGCAACGCTGCCTGCTATGGATGAGCCCGGGAACATGCGGCCCTCACTCCGAGACGACTTCAATCCCCCCATTATCAGGGGAGCGCACATTGCCGCTCACAAGGGTTTAATTTATTTGTGCCTGTTTCAGCCCAAGATTAAAGTTTAATTGGCGCTGACTGGCAGCTCCCAAGTTTTGACTAATTCTCCTTATCGGGAATCCTTACCGAGTAGCTCTTGGCAATATGAGGCCTGCCTGCCTAGTGTGTTGTGTGTGTAGTAGTGGTACTCAAACACACACAGTAAACACGGTAATCCCTTATTTTAATTGGTCGATACGTTGAGTACCTGTGACTTTGTTTTTGTTTCATTTGTGTTTTTATGCATGTGTGTGTGCGGCTTCAATGCAATATGCTTGTGTTTACGGGTGCCGGTATATATTTGTTAACTAGATGCCTCCTTGGCAAGGCCCCCCAAAAACGTTAGGATTGTTGGGTAATTAGACATGTGTCATAATATTTACTACAGTATTAATAATTGATTTGCACATGTGGAGCCATCGAGCTAACAAAATACGAACCTCCGTATTGTTAACAGAAACGTAAGCACGGCAGTATCGGTATTGTATTGCCTACACAACACACATTTACAGGCCCCAGACAATATTTCGTACTTAAAGCAACAAAACAAGAGGTAAAAATGATTTGGATTGTGTGTTGACTGTTTTGTGCCCATGTACTCTTAATGATAACTCCGCATAGAATAAATCATTATTAAGTGTGTTATTGCAGAGGGATTACATTTACATAAGTGCATGTTTCTGGCAGAGTGATATCCCAACGTAAATAACGCTGAAAATCTAGTCCCGTGTTTGATCAGCCAAATCTGACGAGGGCGCAGCAATCGTTTGTGACTTGCTAATGTTATTCAGCTGCTGTTAAAAGCTGTGGAGGATTTGAAAAGCCTCATTGAGCCGGCCGAGGACACGCACGTGAAATAGGATTCCCTTTGGTTGTAACTAATGCTAACTAACTAATAACTACTAATTTATAAGAGCATCGCTGCTACATGATCCTAAACATGCAAATGCAGGCGAGTTCAAAGTTGGTAGCTCAGGTCAAACAGTAGCAGTTCCAAAAGCCAGGCACACACACACATGCAGACACACACACGCAGGCACACACACACACAGACACACGCACAGAGACACACACACACACACAGACACACACACACATACACACACACACACGCAGGCACACACACACACACACAAACACACAGAGACACACACACACGCAGACAAACACACGCAGACACACACATGCAGACACAAACACACGCAGACACACACACACACACATACAAACACACAGAGACACACACACACACGCAGGCACACACACATGCAGACACACACAGACACACACGGAGGCACACACGCACACGGAGGCACACACACACACACACACGCACCCCATGTATATACGCGTCTAAGAATGAGTCTGCTTATTTGCATTCACGCTCATTCACACTCAATGATATGAGTCAATATTATGGCGTGTCACGGTGCGCAGAGTCTCATTTGACTATGGGAACATTTCAACCCAGGGAATGACACGAGAGAGAGAGAGAGAGAGAGAGAGAGAGAGAGAGAGAGAGAGAGAGAGAGAGAGAGAGAGAGAGAGAGAGGGGGGG